>JAULJZ010071798.1:510-13047 GCA_032270985.1 Heliamphora pulchella | reverse complement strand
CAGATTAAATACTATACAGAATATCGGACATCCATGCATAACATTAAAGAAATGATACACATACATTACTCATAAAATGAAAAATTAATTTTATTAAAATAAAATTAAATACTAAAAATATAATTTTCAGTATACCAATCCTAACAACTCGGGGGCCAGAGGCCCCCCTGAACTCTAGTATAGGGCACTCGCAGAGCGGTCGCGGAGCGTTTGAGAGTTAACAACGAAAAGTTGCACCAGTTTTGAACAGGTGCAGTGACTTTTCTGAAAAGTCACCTTAATGGTTATTTAAACGCTTCATTGTGCGTGAATTTGGCATCCTATACTCCTTCCTACATTACATTAAAAGTGTGTGCAAGTTCTAAAGTCTGAGGGTACAAAACACTTAACGGTTCGTCGTACCCGTAGATTGGAGTGCTTCTTCTCCGGGTGTTGATCGTTGTATCCTGAGAGATTGACGTCCGTGAAACCCATTAGTTCCACTGTGGAGGACAAATCTATCTTAAGAAAATAGCGTCCAATGCTAGCCTTGATCATCAGTTTTATTTTGGTTTTCACGATTGTTTGTAAGAATTTATTTTCAATTCTTTGTGTTCGATTTCTGTATTTTTTGTTTGTTATATAATACAGTATTGGCATTTTATTTTGATTGTTCAATCCTTTTTGTCATGGCAAACTGCCTGTTTTTCTTTTATCTTTTATTTACTTTCCTTGTAATTTATATTTCAAATTCATATGAGTATATTGTAGTTCTTGTAATCGGTTCTCCATCAAAGTAATAAAAATTCATTTTTATTGTTTTTCATCGTGTTCTCTGTGGTTTTTATGGCGTAGTCCTGAAATAAGGTAAAAGGACCCCAATACAATCGCTTGATTCTGAAATTCTTGTCGAACTCGACAGAAAATTGTTATTTTTCGGTAAACAGGGAGGTGAAAGTACCTATAAGTGATTGGCCTTTTGCATTATGGTAAAAATGACATTTTTTGGTGATGAGATCAACCTTATGCATAACAAATCCGAGTGCACTCGGTTGAATTGAACCACTCATAATTTGTTAATGTACATTTTGTGTAAAATAAATGAGAATTGAAAACTTTATTTGGTTTTAATTTGGACTTTATTACAATCTATTTCATGCTAAATCAACTCCAACGTACACATAAAACCACTAACAGTTGGAACTCAAGGCTTAAGAAAAAAATGGAGGCGTTGTCGAAAGTTAAAATAATGTCTGCTTCGTTTTTGCAGCAGCAAATTTATCTATTTGGTTTTCCATTTTTTTTCAAAAGTTCGCCGTTTGACATATTACATAAACAACAAGATAAAATTATCATGAAAGCAAATTTGTCAAGAAAAGTTTCAGAACTAAAAAAATAAGTATTGTGTTTACGGTTACTGAATCGTTGATTCGGCCCAAAAAGGCGATGTTATTCTAGTCTCAAACGTTGACTTGATAGTGTCACTTTTCCTTTTAGTACTTGCACTCACATCTTAACACTCAATACTTTGGCACTGTGCGCATAAAGATGGTGGTAGTGGTTGGGACAACGGTGGTAAATGGTGGTGGATTAAAGATGGTGATGGCGATGGCTGCGATAGTTATGGTGGTGGTGGTGGGACGATGGTGGGGTGGGGTGGGGTGGGGTGGTGTTTTCTGTTTCTTTTTTGATAGGCAAAAGAGAATAGATGTATTTTTTTATAATAATAGAGGGAGAGAGAGAGAGAGAGAGAGAGAGAGAGAGAAGCTCAAGAATGGGAAGCATCTAGAGAAGGGGATGCCACTTCATAGCCAGAGGGACAGAAGAGAAGGGGCAGCTGGCCAGGAGGCAGCCTAACAGCAAAGAGAAAAAATAAACAAAACAGCAGTGATTTTGGCCAAAACAATAGGCAAACAAAACTGAACTAAGCTCCTCCTTCTAAGTTAAGAATCTATGTTCCATCCTCATGCATCTAACTCCATCTAACCTATATTTGAAATCTTCGATAAAGAAAGGAGGGCACCCTTTTGTTGATTTAACCCAAAATGCAGCTCGAACCCTGATCAAGTCTGATATTTCCTTCCATTCACACTCTTTATGTTTGAATATCTTGTCATTACGGGCAATTCAGATGGACCACCACCCAGCAAACAAAAGACTTGTCCACATTCGATCTCTTTTCTAAATTATTGTACTCGTTCCCCAACCTTGTGGTGCTAGTGGTAGAGGGTAGCAGTGACGGTGACGGTGGCGGCAGCGATGGTGATGGTGGTGTTAGTGGCAGTGATGGAGAGTAGCGGTACCAGTGATGATGGCAATGAATTAGTGGTGGTGTTGTCCAGTAGCGGCATTGAGGGAGGTGGTGATGCATGGTAGCAGTGATGTAAGTAGTGATGATGGTGATACTGTGATAAGTATTGGTGGCAGTGGTTGTAGTCTGGTGAGTTGCCAAATATTAAAAAATGTAGAAAATATTTATTTTTTTGAGAAAAAAAAAGCCATCAAAACGAACGAAGCGTTAAAAAAAATAATGATGTGTTTGGATAATTATGAAGAGATTTATTAATGAAATGAAAAGGAAAATGATGGTGGAAAACAAATAAAAAAAGTTCAACATCTTTGATTCATTTTCTATTGATCATCTTCTTGTTTCCCTCTATAAAGCCCTCATCCATACGCAACCTAAAGGTTGTCACGAAAGGGTTTTATGAAACGCAATAATTCTCTAAAGGCACTATTGCAAAACAATACCTTTTTCTTGGTGAAAATTAACTTATTTGTCCCATATGTAATCAGGCTTTAAGCCCATTCTGATCAGCAAGCCTACAATCTAGGTACAACCAGTGCCTTTATGACAGAAAACCCCTCTTATATAATCTTTTTAAATGCATAATGCATTCATTTTGGACATTCTATATTTGAATTAATGCATAAAATGTGTTTGATATTTTTATGGAGACATTGACTTAAATTCAAGTTTACTATAAAATTATGCATAAACTTTTATATTATGCATAAAATACTCGATGAAATGTAGTAAGGATTATTTATCCTAAAAAATTAAAATAGAACATATTTTAAGAAATAAGAATATTTTTTCGTGTCCTAGTATTCTTAATACAAGAGCTAAATAAATTCGACAATTAAACACCTACCTACACCTTATACTTGTATCCTAATCTATATAATATAGCAGAACCACATGCTTAATGAGGGGTATATATGGACATGGTCATTAAATTGAGAATAAATAGGGAGATAAGCGGATGGGCATACCCCATTGGCACATCAAGTTTCCCCACTAGAATAGTTAGATCCAATATGTACAGTTCTGAACTTGCTGATAGGGACTAGACAGGGACTTGAGATATATATATATATATATATATTAGAAGGGTGTTAATATGACTGACATTTGTGTTATGTGACAATTTAAAAAATTGAGATTTTTTTAACACAATAATTGGGGAGAAGAATAGGATTGAGAGGAAGAGGAAAAAGAAAAAGTGAGAATAAAAAATAAACGACTTGATATTTTTAAACCATTTTCTTCTTTGTTTTTTGCAAGATGCATAGCAGCATTATTGAACTAGTCATATAACACACAAAAAGTTCAAGTTTTCATGATAATCATATATTTATCCATTCTTCAAGACATCCTAATGGGGTAACCGTTGATAAAAGGAAAAAGGTAGTTATATTTTCTGTTGAAACAATAAACTTGATTTTTGAGTTTCTACCCAATTTTTAGAAGGTTTTTTAATAGCCTATGTGCATGTATTTAGAAGATACATAGAATTGTAACATTTATGTTTCTACACATTCATGTTTGTGTTGAATGGTCATGTTCGTGTATTAAGTGTTTTGGAATTATGAGATATTAATGCTAAGCGTATCCAATCTAGCCCATAAATATTTATGTACTTTTATGTTTTTCAATCGAGTGAAATCAAAGTTTAAGATTTATAGTATTCCTCTTTCCTCTCTCTCTCTCTCACTCAATCTCTCTATCTCTTTGTTAGTCTTTGAATTCCAACAAAGTGATATCAGAGCCAAAGTGTTTATAGTAAAGAATGGTAACCAGTTTGACGGGATTTCAGTTTCCTCGACTTATCAAAAACAACTTCGACAATAAGGCAATTCGAATAAAGGCTTTGCTTAGATCTCAAGATGTATAAGAAATTGTAGAAAAAGGTTATGTAGAGCCACATGATGAGTTCACTTTGAGTTCTAATAAAAAAAATGCCTTGCAGAAATTGAGAAAGAAAGATCACTAGGCTGTCACACTCATCCTTCAGTGTTTGGATGATTCTACTTTTGAGAATGTAGCTAATGCAACCACAGCAAAACAGATGTGAAAAATTCTCCAAAATTGTTATAGAAGAGTTGATAAACTAAAGAAAGTTCGTCTGCAAATACTCAGAGGAGAGTTTGAGGCTCTTCATATGAAGGAATCCAAGTCTGTTTTGGATTATTTCTCAATAGTATTAATTGCGGTGCATCAAATGAAGAGGTATGGTGAGAATTTGCAAGATGTTCATGTGGTAGAAAAAAAAATCCTTCGCTCTTTATAGCCCAAATTTGAGCATATTGTAGTGGCTATTGATGACTCAAAGAACATGGATGTAGTGGCTATTGAAGAGTCAAAGAATATGGAATCCATAACGATATATCTACTCTTGGGATCTCTACAAGCTCATGAGGAAAGACTAAAAAAATGCACAAATAAGGCTATGGAGTATGTATTGCAAACAAAACTCTCTTACAAGAAAGAGGTGGAAGAAGTCAAAAGGGCCAAAGTTGAGGATGTGGACGTGAAAAGGGTGGTCATGGCTCATGTAGCAATGATTTTAAAGAAAGAAGTCCAATCCCATCCTCACGTTAGCATGAAAGAAGAAAAGGTGGAAGAAGAGGAAGCCATTCAAAACCAAATGAGAGAAGGTACGATAAGTCTCAAGTAGAATATTATAATTATCATAAATATGGGCATTATTCTTGGGAATGTCAAAATGCTACTAATAATCTTGACAATGGTGCTACCAATCACATGTGCAGCAACACAAGCAAATTTGAGGAGCTTGATGAATCTTGAAAAGGTTATATCACTTTTTGGAGACTCTTCGAAAGTTCCAATTATGGGAGGTATGATTTTAATTCGTTTGAAGAATGGAGATCACCGAATTATGTCAGAAGTATATTTTGTGCCTAAAATGAAGAATAATATTTTAAGCTTGGGTCAACTCTTAAAAAAGGAATATGAAGTCCACATGAAAGATCGTTTTCTCTACCTAAGAGATAAAAGAAATAATTTGGTTGCTAAAGTTTTAATGACAAAGAATAGAATGTTTTTGTTGAATATTAAAACTGATATTGCCAGTGTTTAAAAGCAAGTGTGAAGGATATGGTGTGGCATTCGCATTTCAGATTAGAACACTTGAATTTCGAAGGATTAAAGTTGATGGCTCAGAAGAAGATGGTAAATGGCTTGTCTTCCATCAACCATTCAGATTTGTTACGCGCGGGGTGTATATTTGGCAAACAATTTCGGAGGCCTTTTTAAAAAAAACAACTATAAGAGAAACAAAGCCACTAGAACTTATGCATACAGATGTTTGTGGTTCAATTAAGCCATCATCTTTTGGTAAGAGTAACTATTTTTTGCTTTTTGTTGATGACTTTAGCCAAAAAAAAAAGTTAGGTATTTTCTTAAAGAAAAATCTAAAGCTTTTTGGAGTTTTCAAAAAATTAAGGCACTTGTTGAGAAGCAAAGTGGGTTTACAACTAAAGTTTTGAGATCCAATAGAGGAGGCGAATTCACATCAAATGAGTTTATGAACTGTTAGTCAAATGGCTTTTTAATTATATTTTGATGATTTTCATAATTCATTTTCTAAGAATAAATTGATTTAAAGTGATAGTATTTAATACTTTTAAAAAGATAGTATTGACACAAAATGACAAATGTGTTAACATCTTTAGCTATATAAGATGACCTATCTCTCAAATGGATTGACCCCTAAGTATTCTTGAATAAGAATAGTTTGTGTTGATCCTAATTGATATTTGAGTCAACACTTTAAGACAAAGAATACTGATGATCTTAAGTGTGTTAACACCTTTGAGCTAATGAGTTGATACATTAACGTTTTTATTTAAGATATTTTAGGTATTAAACTTTGAGTCGACACAAATTGAAATTTGAGTCGACGCAAATGAACCGAGACTTTTATACTTAAAAAAAGTCGACACGAACTCAGTTTGAGTCGAAATCAAGTGATTCTTCACTTTGGTTATCTGGGATTTTGAATCGATACAAATTGAATATGAGTCGATACAAATGTACCGAGGCTACCTACAGAATTTATGCGTCAACACAAAATGCAACATGAGTCAACACAAATATACCGAGCCTGTCTGAAGAATTTTGAGTCGACACAAAAGTCAAAATGAGTCAACATAAAATCACCGAGAGTTCCTGCACTTTTTAGTATCGACACGAAAGGTAATTCGAGTCGACACAAAAATGCCCTCTTAGAAAGCTAAAAAACAAAAAGAGTCGACACCAAAGGTATTTGTGTCGATACCGTTGTGTTGGTGAAAAGAATGCCGAAATCATGTCGACAGCAACGAAGATTTGAGTCAACCCAATCACTTGAAGAACCATGCCCTAGAAAATTTGTGTCGACCCAAAACTATTTGTGTCGACACCTGCGATGAAATTCAAAATATGCGGCAGAGTTCAACAGTTAAATTTTTGGTATTTATTACTCCTACCTACCTCAAACGGTCATGAATCCTCAAGAGCTTATATAAGGAGTTACTTCTCAGCATTTAAAATAACTGGAGACTTATATTTACTGTTGTATTACTTGATTCAAAGTTAAAATCTCTCAAGCTCTCATTTATTGCTCATAACTCAAACTCTTGTATCTCATCTCTTTATTTCTCATTTATTGTCAATCATTCTGTAATGAGAGTGAGTGATACTCATTAAAACATCTCATTTATTGTATGTAATGGTGAGTCACCCTTTGTCCGTTAAGTGAGTGGATAAATCTCATTAAAGAAGAACTCAAGAGATTAGAAAAAAAAATAAGGGCATTTTTTTTATAGGATCGTCTTAACGTTGTAAAGGTATTGAATGCACCCGTAAGCATTTTATATTAGTAAAAGTATCAAGTGGAGTCTTGAGGAGTAGGCGTAGGTTTGAAAGAAGCCAAAGCACTATAAATTTCGATATCCGGTTCATTTTCTTTATCCTTAACCTCTTTAATATTCGCATTTTTTATTCTTTGTTTATACTTGCTATTATTGTTTGTAATATTAATAGATTTTCGAAAAAAAATTTAAAATTGTTATTATCTTTTTAAAACTCAATTCACCTCCCTTTTAGATTGCCTAGAATTAATAAGAACTTTTGTAAAGCTAATGGAATTCATCGTCCTTTAATGGTTTCAAGATCACCACAACAGAATGGTGTCACCAAAAGCAGAAATAAATCAATTCTTAATATGGAAAAAAGTATATTTAAGGTTAAAAGTTCTTGATTGTGCAGTTTATTTGTTAAATCATTGTCCTACAAGGAGTATGGAGAATATAACGCCACAAGAAGCTTGGAGTGGAATAAAGCCAAATTTCACTCACCTGCGCATACTTAGAAGCATTACATTCATGTCCTAAATCAACAAAGGTCCAAGATGGATTATAAGAGTGAGAAGTATATCTTCATTGGCTATGATTCAAACTCCAAAGGGTATAAGCTTTACAATCTTATCACCAGAGAGATCATTATCAGTAGAGATGTGGAATTTGATGAAGAAAGTTCATGAGACTGGAATACTCAATAAGGAGAAAATTATGAGTTCTTTCCCATTTTTTAAAAAGAGTAGTCATTTTTTGAAGAACCAGAAGAACATTCAATACCTTCATCACAAGCATCATCTCCTCATCATAAACTATCATCAGTTGAAGGAAGCTATAGTAAAAGATAACCACGAATACGTAGCCTCATGAACTTTATGAGGTAACTGAACTAATTGATCTTTTTTGTCTTTTAAGAGAAAGTGAACCTTTACAATTTAAAGAAACTATACAAGATGAGAAGTGGCAAAGTGCTATGGATGAGGAGATCAAAGCCATTGAAAATAATAATATTTTGGTGCTTACTACTCTTCCAAAAGGGCAAAGCCATTGGCGTCAAATGGGTATACAAGGCAAAAAAGAATCCGTTGGGAGAAGTTGAAAAATATAAAGCAAGATTGGTTGCTAAAAGGTACAGTCAACGTGCTAGAATTGACTACAATGAGGTATTTGCCCTTGTTACTTGTTTAGAAACCATAAGATTGTTAATTTTTCTTGTAGCCTATAATAATTTGAAAATTTATAAGATAGATGCTAAATCTGCATTTTTAAATGGATTTTTTGATGAAGTTAATGTATATTCAGCAACCTATGAGGTATGTGATAAAAGCGTACGAAAATAAAGTTCTCAAGTTAAAGAAAACTTTATATGGATTGAAACAAGCCCTCATAGCATGGAATACTTGCTAGGATTGATAAGTATTTCATTGCAGATGGTTTCACTAAATGTCTGCACGAGCATGCTCTTTACATAAAGGTGAATGGCAATGAAAATCTACTGGTTGTTTGTATGTAAATGAACTTATTTTTACAGAAAATAATCCAATCGTGTTTGAAGAATTTAAGAAGGAAATGATTCAAATATTTGAAATGACTGATATTGGAGTTATGGCGCACAATCTTGGCATTAAAGTAAAGCAAATGGATGATGGTATATTTATTTCTCAAGAAGAATATGCAAAAGAAGTACTTAAAAAGTTCAAAATGGCTGATTGTAAGCCAATAAACACTCCTGTGGAATGTAGAGTCAAACTCTCAAAGCATGAAGACAGAGAAAAGGTAGATGCAACATTTTTCAAAAGTTTGGTTGGAAGTTTACGGTATTTGATATGCACGAGGCCAAATATCCTATTTGGAGCTGAGTTGATTAGTCACTTTATGGAAGCATCTACTATGACTCACTTCAAGACTGCAAAAAGAATTAATCTTCATTATATTAAAGGCACACTTGATTTTGGACTACTTTATTCATCTTCTCATGAATTGAAGCTTGTGGGGTACTATGACAATGGCTGGGCCAAAAACCTCAATAATAGAAAAAGCACTATTGATTTTGTATTTTGCCTAGGGAACATTGTCTTTGCATGGAGTTCAAAGAAGTAACTAATAGTGGCACTATCTACTTATAAAGTTGAGTATATTGCTGCTACATCATACACATATCATGCAATTTGGCTTAGATATTTGATGAAGAGTTTGCAATTTGCACCAGTACAAGCCACAAAAATATATGTTGATAACAAGTCTACAATTGCTTTGGCAAAGAATCAATTGTTTCATGATCGAAGTAAACATATTGATACGAATTATCATTTTTTTTAAAGAGAGCATTGCAAGAAAGAAGGTGTAACTCAAGTTCGTGAAGTCTTATGATCAAATAGCAAACATACTCACAAAGTCTTTCAATTTTGAGAACTTTGACAAGTTTCGGGCATTGCTGGGAGTAACTAAAAAAAGTGTCAAGTTTAAAGGGGGTGTGTTAAAATAATAAACTTGATTTTTAAGTTTCTACACATTTTCTAGAGAATTTTCTAATAACCTACATGCATGTATTTAAAAGGTCATAGAATTGTAGCATTCATGTTTCTACACATTCATATATGTATTGAAGAGTCATGTTCATTTGTTAGGTGCTTTGGAATTATGAGATTTTAATGCTAGGTATATCCAATTTAGCTTATAAATACTTATGAACTTTCATGTTTTTCAATCAAGTGGAATTAAAGTTTGAGATTTACACTCCTCTCTCTCGAATAATTATTCAATGCTCTTGGAGCAATGCTCCATTCAAATTATTAGATGACATATTTTTACTTGTTAAATAAAATAATAACAAAAAAGTAATGGATCCCATTAAACACACTAATAATTATGAAGTTTGAGCACCACCTAAACTTGTTCCAAAAACATTAAATATTTGCTCCTCTCTCTCTCTTTTCTCTCTCTTTGATTTCCAACATTTTACTATAAAAAAATAAAAGGTAAATTACACTTACACTCCCTGTATTTTAGGGTAATAACACTGACACCCCTTTTATTAGAATTAAGTGTTATAAAAATAAAAATATAAATGAGTGCAATAATATTTCAGAGAGCAGATATGGTGTCAGTGTTATTATCCTAAAATACAGGAAGTGTAAGTGTAATTTACCCAAAAATAAAATGTGATAACGACATATTATGGGAGTTCAAAAATAATAAAATTTTAAAAAAAGAAAAATAATAATAAAGAGAAAAGAGTGGGTGCCTGGGTAGCTATTTAAGTACTATCATAAATTTTTAATTTTTAATTTTTAAAATTTCATTGATTGTCAGGGTATTTTTGAAATAAGAAATGCGATCAAGTTCTAGCCTTATATCCGAACGTTTTGCAAACAGCTATATCTAACTTCTGACTATTTGAATATCTAAAAAGTTAGTTTTTTATTAAAAAAATAGTTACCATTTAAACTATACTGTTTGTCATATTTAAAAAGTTCATTAAATTTTTAATTTTTTTTAAAAAAAAAGTTTATATATATTTTAAATAATTTAATTTTTTAAATAATATAATACAGTTAATAAAAAAAAAATCTACTCTACTCCCAAAATAAAATAGGGTGATTTTGACAGCAATCTTAATTTACAAAATTATAAGAAAATTAATCCCATTTAACAAATTTTAATGAATTTAGTCCCAATACAGTTTAGAATTTCAAAGCTACCTCTAATTTTATCTAAAACAGATTTTTTCCAGCATCGCCTCCGATCTCGTTTGTCTTCTTCTCCGGTGCGGGTGACCCTTTCTTTTTCGGCGCCGATACTGGCCACACATTATTCTCCGGCAATCTCCTCCTCCTTCTCTGGCGCCAACCTCCTCCTTCTCTAGTGATTTTTCCGACAAGTTCTCAAAAATTAATTGAGATGTTTCTCAGTTAAACTTCTGAAAACTAAAAGAAGAAGAAGAAGATGAAGATGATGAAGAGGAGGGGGAGGGGGAGGAGGAGGAGGAGGAGGAAGAAACGGTATTGAGAAATTTCACAGTTTAAAACAAAAATTATATACTAAGAAATTTCTCAGTTCAGCCAATACTAAATTTTTCAATCCATGGTCCAGATCTAAGTTGGTGGTCTAGATTTGAAGGAGGAGGAGGAACGACGAAGAACTCCACCACTTGCTTCATATCAGGTCCATATTTGGCCAAATCTGTTCGAGGAAAAGTCAGACTCCACCGCCTTCGATCCTCTTTTTCTAGAACTCCGCCTCCGCCATCGTCACCGACGACATTTCAGCATCAAAAGTCGTTGCCGCCGTCGAATCTTTGTAAACGAACCCAACTGCGATTGCTCGTGTCGGCATGTTGGAGGAAGAGCCAAATCTGTGCCCGATCTGAAATGGTAGTTGGTGGCCGACACCGGGAGGAAGAGCCAAAGCAATGGTGTTGTCAGAGTTTGCCACCACACAGATGGATTTAAGGTTGTTGGCGAAGGTTTTGAAGGGGCGGTGACTAGTTGAGGTGGCTATTTCGCCAATTTAGAGAAGGGAATGGAAGGGGGCGGGGCGGTGACTAATTGAGGCGAGATCTGGTCACGACGAAAGTGGTGGTACAAAGGCAGCGCGAGTTGTGCACAAGGGATGGTTGGGGCAACGATGATCTATCATTGGTCGGTGGTGGTCTCTGGTTATAGGGAGGAAGGAGAAGAAGCAGCAGCTAAGGTTTCGAGAGCTCTGGCTATGGCAGCGAGATTATATCTGAAACGGAGAAGGATATTAGTAGAGAGGATATTTGTCATATTTTAAAATGGCATTTAAAAATTAGGATTAGAGCTTAAAAAATATTAGTAGTAGGACTAAATCACTTATATCTCTTTAAAATGGGACTAATCTTCAATTAACTCAATAAAATAAAATATATGTGTTATTATTTAAAACACTACAACTTAAAAATTAAAAATTAAAAATTAAATTATATTTTAACATTTTAACAAAAAAATAAAAAAACAAACAACAAAAAAGTACGATAAACAAAATTACTACTATTTGGATTTGAATACAGAAGTTGCTGACTTCTTGTAGTTAGAATGTAGTCAATATTTAGGGTAAATTACACTAATTTCTCTTGAGATTTTTGACAAAAATACTGGCTTTTTTTGTGGTTTTAAAAATAGTACTAACATTCTCTCAGCTTTAATGTTAACACCAAACTAACCAAACCGTTAAAATTTTTAATAAAAACCACCGTTATCACCCCCAAAACCCCAAAACCACAGCCCCAAACCCACACCGCTGCCACCGCCGACCCCCACACCGCTGCCACCGCCGACCCCCACACTGCCGAGAGAGGAGAGAGAAGAGAGAGAGCAAATGGAGAGAGAAAGGACAGAGAGCAGAGAAAGAGAAAGTGAGACGACGGTGGCGACGGTGGCTCTCGCTTTTTCT
>JAULJZ010071766.1:0-13047 GCA_032270985.1 Heliamphora pulchella | reverse complement strand
TAATAGCTCTTTGAATCCTGATGGTACCTTCAAACGATAGATGGTCTCGTCACATCTCTCCAATACTCTTAATAGACCCATGTACCTTGGGAAAGACTCCAACTTTTTCTACTTTCACGTCCTTTCTGAAAAAACTCTTGCATACACCCGTTCTCCAATATGATAGTCCTTGCGGTACTCTTGGCGGCTCTAGTAGATCACTACGTCTGTTCCTTCATCATCGTCCATCTCCGATGGCGGTGCCTCTAGTGAATCATAAAAGAAAGAGATGGCTTGCTCTTCATTCTCGCTGTTAACATCCTCAGGTTCCTCCTCGTCCTCCACCTCAACATCAGCCTCGTTTCCTGCCTCATCTGGTTCTTCGTCTGCTCCTGCTTCCCGGTCTTCTTCTCCTTCATAAACTGGCCACTCATCCTGGAACATCCATGCCAACAAAAATACATCTATCGAATCTTGTTCTTCAACGGGTTCTACCTTGGGGTCCGAGTCTTCTGGTTCAGGTGCTGCCCATGATTTTCCAACCAGCTCTGCGTCGGACGCCATCCTAAGATGAGAGACGATTAGAAAGAGAAGCTTAAGGTATGAATTTTATGTTTTTAGAATTATAAGTGATAATTTAATAATATAGACACTCTACAGAGTTTTTACGCTACAGAACTCGTAGTCTACCATAACCCAAGGCCTGAAGGTTCACTAAACCTAGGTTCTAATACCAACTGTGACGCCCTATCCTCTGGGCACGTCGGGACATACATAAATATAAATAAAGGAATATTCTAGCCATTCAGTCATATTTACAAACGTTAGTTATTACATCATAAATGAGTTTTAAACCATTCAAAGTACTTAACTATTACTGTTTCACCAAGAAATTTTAAAAATTACACTAAGCAAGGGAGAACTGAATATAAGAACAAAAGAAAAGGTCTCGACTCCTCAGAATGCATCAACGGGATCCACGTACTCTTGGAACTCACCCTGTTCTTTCAACTCTTCTTCTCCCTCTGCAATGACTTCCTCCAAGAACTCCTCCTCACCTGTGGCATGATTGCCATGAGCGAAGGCTTAGAAGCAAAACACTCTAACCTTTTAACTAATCTCACGGTACAAAATCCACCACGACGCATACCATATAACACCCAGTACAGTTTATAGTTAAGGAGACAGAAAAATTTATGACAAGATAGCAGATAAGTCAATAAGCATGTGCATATGAGATGCCGTGCATAAAATGCAAATGCCCAACTCAACATACACCTAGATTGTAACAGGGATTCCACGTCGGGAATCACCAGAGTAGAATTTCATGGGTATTTGATCACCAAATCAATCATTGTGCCTCGTTATGAATAGTAACCGCATCGCCTGGCTTCGTGCCATACCTGATTTACTCAATGGCAACGACGTGGGGTCCGCACCACTTTGGGACTTATTGTACTGCCAGTAGGGAATCACTATCTTTGCTTCAGGATTTATTATCATTGCCTCAGGACTTATTGGCATTGCCTCTGGGACTTATTGTCACTGCCCTCATATATTAAACTGTTTGTCCCACCTTAAGACTCACGATGCTTTCGCCAGTGTCAACCCAAAAGTCCAAGCTATCGAAATCAGAATGCTAGCGATAAACCCATGGTGTCCAACAGTATCCGTAAACCTTTTCAAACACAGGGGATGCACCCAGGGTATATAAGCCAAAATCATTTCAAACATCGGGACGCACCCAGGGTGTATAAACCAAAACATTTTCGAAAATGGCAACAAGGGGCGCCCTAGACTTAGAATCAAGAAAGATAATCTCAATACAGCCCATCCCAACAACAGTTTGCACAAATGGACTCCAATATGCTAGGATGCAAGTGACAATGTTCATAATGTGTACCATCGATCTCAAGTGCAACAATTTATAGCATGGCAAGATTCATGATAGAACACGCAAAGAATAAGGTACAAGTATGTGAAGTACAAGTTACAATTCTCAAGATATGATTCAAACATGATAGCATAAGTTCTTAATCATCATACATTCACTTAAAACACTAATCAACTAATTCAAATCAATCATCATGTAACACCCCAACCCGGACCTTAGTAGTAACCACCTAGATTGAAACAACCCGACCCGGACCCTAGTTGTAACAACCCTGACTGAAACTACTCATGAAACAATCTAGCCCAAACACTAGTATTAGCGACGATTAGTTGACATGATCTTAGGTCGCTAGAAGGATAAAAGAAACCCTAGCTCAACCCAAAACCCTAATTTGGCTCGAAAATCCTAAAAAGATCAAATACTCTGAGGCAAGGCCCTAGCACTCAAGAAAGTCTTGGAATAGCTTAAATTAAGTAAATAACAATAAATATTAAATTAAAAATTAAAAATTTCCATAACCAAGGTAAAATGGCCATTTTGTCCCTAATATAGTAAAAAGTCTCAAAAATTTAAAATTTTACACATGGACACTCAAAATTAAATATTTATATACAATTAATGAATAAACTATAAAATAATAACAAAAATGACCAAAATTCTCTTGCATGGCCGGCCACCTAGGAATTTGTGCCCAAAATGCTATTTTTTTGCCTTTTTAAGCTTAAAAATGAGAAAAGATGTTTAAATTAAGTATTATTTTAATCAAATACTTTTTATACAAGTAATATATATAATAATATAATAATATAGCTCAATAAAAGCAAACAAATAATTATTTAAAATCTCTACACAATAAATAAGTCAAAAAATTAATTCTAGTCAAACTATCTTAATTTAGCTTAAAAGCCTACACTTATTTATTTAATTGCTATCAAAATTATGATAAATCATGGAAAGACTAAATTAATTATAAATACATTAATATAATAGGTTTTAGTAGGTTTAGGTACATAAAATTAATATTTTATGCATTTATATTCATAAAAATGTACCAAAATACAATTTAAAACCCTAATTAAATACAAAATCAGATTTTTAGTTCCCCAAACAGCCCCAGCCGAATTCCCTTGCTGCCATGGTCTAAATATGTCTCCCTCAAATAACCCTCACCTCTCATGGAACCAATAGAAATTTACAAAAATTCAAATTTAAAACTAAATGCAATAATTAATCTCCATTACAATTTCTATTATAAAAACATACCCTAGACACTCTTCCCCTTCACACATACGGCTGAGAGAAGTGAGGGAGGGTCATCCAAAATTTCTCTAAGTGTCTACAAAGAAGAAGGAGAGAAGAAGAGAGAAGGAAGGAAGAGGAAGGAAGACAGGCTCAAGGGAAGTACAATAAAGCTAAGTCCTATTCTCCTACAAGTTTCTAAGTTTCAAAAGAGGTAAGAAACTCCCTTAAACCTTCTGATATTCTTCCCCAAGAAACCCCTCAATCAATCTCTATAACAAACCCTAACAAAATAAAACAAAGAATGAGTCAAAAAGGCGTCGTAGGAGTGATTTAGGGACTGTTTACGTATGAGTAAGTTTTATATGTATTTGAATATGTTTATTCTTGAGTTTTATGAGCTAAACATGTTCTGGAGTTTTAGTTTATGTGGGTTTATAACATGCATGCGAAGAAAAACATGTCAAAAATGTACATCCTATAAGCTAAGCAAGCAAAACCCTAAGTAGCCTGAATTTCTGGACTTACTCACTTTCTGCCACCAACTTTAAAACACAATAACTAAATGTAGAAAAATGGTATTAAAGATATTTTTGTGTCCAGATTCAGATTTTGGAGTTTTCGTTCATAAAAAATTGGTTTCAAGTGATTTAGTTGCGTAGAACTCCAGAAATCTCATTTTTACCAAAGAGTGTCAGATCTTGACCACTCTGAGTTACAGACCTAAAAACCTTAAGCTAGAATGAGAACCGATCTTAGGTTAAAACATACAACTTGTAGAGGATACATTTACCTGTCTATCCACAAAAAATGAGCCAACAATATGAAGTATTGATGGGTCAAAGAACTTCCCAAAGTCACTGTTATGGTTCAGTGACTGACAAACCTCTCTGTCACTCCTTTTTGTGAGACTTAAATCTTAATTGTTTTGAAGCCTAATACAAAAGTGGTAAACGTGAACTTTGTAACTAACATATTAAACTATTTGTTGAGAAACAATCAGATCAAAATACCCTTGGATGATACCCCAAAGGTTTTAAACATTCTCTGTTAAAAACACACTCTGCAGACCCTTTTTAGGCTGACTGAATCCATTTTATAAATTGGCCAAATTGTCAAACGTTTTCCAAATAACTTGCCCTAACTGAAAACATGAAACTTGTAGGGCACACCATAAACTAAAACCCCACCAAATATCAGAGCCATAACCCTTTAATTGACATCCCAAAATAGTGGCCAACAGAAGCACAATTCTTATGTATTTCTCTGTATATTGCTGAACCATTTTTACTTAAATAAAATAAGTGACCCCCGTGCCTTAGAATCTAGCATTAGTGATAAACATGAAAGTTGTAGGGAATATTTTTATCTAATTAGTGATAAAATTCCAAAATGAAATCAATGTGTAGGTGCTTCGAAATACTGTCGTAACCTTAAAACTAACAATTAACACTTGTACCTAAAATTGGCTAAGTGTTTGAATGGTGTGTTGTTTATGAAACTTGAGTGTGTGAGCCCTATATGAACTTTGTGGTAATTAGTGTATGAAAATATTGCTTTTAACAAGATGAACTCATGCCAATGGTTTGAATCTATGTTGCTTAAATTGTGGTTATGCTTTACATGCTTGTACTTAATGCTTTAGCAAGTTGTACCATGTGCCATGTCATGTTTATATACCATGTAATGATTAATTGTACACGAGAGGCATATTGCACGTCATGGACATTTCTCCATTTCATCTTGGGTTATTAGAATCCCCTTCGTATATTTCGATTGGGTTGGGTGACATGGAAATCAATTATTCAGTGGTTGTGGATCTAAGGCGTCCCTGGTTGCCAGATGTGATATTAAATTGGAGGTTTTTTTTATTATAAAAGGAGGATTTAGGCACCATGGGATCGTCACTAGCTTTAGTTAGACTTTGGGTTGAACGCTTAATGAGCATCCTAGTACTTAATGTGGGATCGGCAGGCCCGGATAAAGATGGATAAAACAGGTTGCCCCCCCCCCCCCCAACGCTGTTGCCATTGAGTAAAACGGTTGAGGCATGTACCCAAGGCGAGTGTTTACCTTTCGCAATGAAGCTAGGATAGGTTAAGTGAGCAAAGCCATCAAGTCTACTCTGTAATTTCCAGCATGGAATTCATGATACTGTTCTGAAAGTACTTGGAGATTGGGCATCTGCATTGCATTCATTTGCATCACACGCTCATTCCTTTGTTCTTATATATGTTCATCCTATTGAAAATGATAAATAGCCTGTAACTTCGCATTGGGTGCTATACGATATGTATTGTGGAATATCTTGTCGCGTGTTTGTTAGACAGTTTAGGGAATTTGCTTCTAGGTTCTGGCTCATGGCATTTATGCCGCAGGTGACGAAGAGGGACCCTTTGAGGAAGGTGGGTCTATTGAAGGGGAAGAATTTGCAGAAGAGGGAGAGCGGCAGGAGCAGGTCTACCCCAACGACGTAGTTTGAAGATGTAGGATGTCTCTTTTTGATTTTTTTGTTCAAGTTTTCCACGGACATGATGTAACTTTTGTTAAGTTTTCTGGATGACTGTACTTATTAAATATTTTGAATAGTATCTGAACCGTTAATGATGTAGTAATTATCTTATGTATCTAGGAATGTTCGGATAGAATATGTCCTTTATTTATAGTTACATATATCCCGACATGCCCGGGAAATGGGGTGTCACACATCGTATGAAACTCGGGTCCCATAGCAAAGAGTACTCAAACATACATTTAGCAATTTTTAAAGCCAAAAATCAAGTATTAAATTAAAAGGACCAACAAGGTTTTGAGGTGTCTAGACTTGGAATCAAGTTGTGATTTTTAAACACTATTTATATAAAAATATTTTTTACAACTCTTATGTTTATCACTAAGGCCAAAACCTAAGGCAAAGGGGTGAACAAAACATCCTAAGCAAAAATGGATCAGCACTTTTCTCAAGATTTTACCAAAAATATGCTTCTGTTGATCTCGATTTTTGGGTATCATATTAAGTCCAAATGAACCCATTTGGATTATGTTCTAGTTCAGCATGTTCCCTACAAGTTTCATGTTTAGAGCTAAAGGTAGTTGTTTGGAACATGTTAGACGTTTTGGCCATTTTAGAAAATAGATTTTGTCAGCCGCCAAAACTCAGCAGAGCCGATTTTGGACATAGGGTTTGAAACGATTTTGGGGTATCATCCCGAGGCTTTATGGTCTGATTTTTGGGAAGTGATTACTTCAATATGTTAGCTACAATGTTCTTGCAGACCACTTTTGGAATAGATTACTAAAAATAGGGGTTTTGAGCTACATAAAATTATGTGATAGAAGTGTCCCATGAGGGCTGAAACTCAATAGAGATTTCCGAAGGGGTTTTGATCTATCAAAACTCAATACATTGTTCTCATGTGTGGTGGGTAGATATATATACATGTTATCTACAACATTTTTGTTTTGACCAAAGTTCGGATCTCACTTTAAACTAGGGTTTCTAAGTCGGTAGTGTTGACTTGTCAGAAAATGACACACTTTGGTAAAATTGCAATATATTGAGTTCTACTTATGCAAATGAGTTGGAAACAACTTTGGATAAAAGATAACTCAAAAATATAAATTTGGACATAAAGAATTTGTTTAGATTAATTTTCTACATTGAGTTATTGTGTTCCAAAGTTCAAGGCAGAAACATCTATGTTCTCAAAAATCAAGTCTCTTAGGGTCCAAATCTTCTACTTATGCCATGTTAAGGTTTTGTTCCATTTCTTTGCATGCTTGTATTTTAGACATTAATATCATGGTTTCAGCACACTTAGAAGTCAAGAAACTCAAAGATAACAACATATAACATCTCATATCACCCATAAACATAACTGCCCCAAATTTCTAACTACGATGCCTTTTGGGTTTGATTTCAGTTCTCGATTCTTAAAGTGTTTAAAGGGATGTGTTGGGGATATTTTGAGAGATATTTGACATAATATTTAGTGATTTTACTTACTTATTTGAGAGCTCAAGGAATGGTAGTATGGAAGGACTTAGCTTTAGGAAAACACCTCTTGATTTCTTAGCTCTCTTCTTCCTTCTTCTTCATTTTTCTCACCTTAATACTCAAGAGCAATTAAGTATGGTTTCTCCCCCTCTCATGCACAAAAATATCAAGTGGAGAAGAGGGTGTTTGGCTTGGTTTATATAGGCAAGGTCTAGGGGACACAAGGGGGACAAAAAGTACCATAAAACGACTTTTTCTTCTTTTTAATTAAATGAGATATGAATTGATTTGAATGGGTTCATATTTTGGGGGCTAAAAATCAGATATGTTGAAGGGAAATACAGCTAGGATGCTTCTTGCGGGACAAAAACCTGACTCCACATCAATCAAGGGGTTCTGCATTGGTTTGCGTGCCCTTTTGTGTAAGAAAATGCATTAAAAGTTAATCTGATGTACCTTTTTGGTGTATTTTCCTACTGAGACGTATTATTTTAATATGTTTAGAATAAATATAGTATTCCCATGTATTATCATAGCTTTCATAGTAATTGATTAAATAGATGTAGTCTTTTAAGTTAAATTAAGTTATTTTGGCAATATATGACTTTTTGACTTATTTTGTTGTGTATGAACTTCAATAATAATTTGTTTGCTTTTGTTGACCTATAACACTATATTATTATGTATATTTCTTGTCCAACAAGTATTGGATCATCATAATACTTAATTTAATACCTTTATCATCATTTTAAGCTAAAAAGAAAGCAAAAAATCACTTCTTGGCACTCTTCCCAAGGTGGTCGGACCTAAGGGGTAATTTTGTTACTTTTGATATTATTTTGTCCTTTACTACTTAATTGTACTTAAATCCTTATTTTAGGGTATCCATGTGTCAAAATTTGAATTTTTAAGACTTTTTGTTGTATTAGGGGCAAAATGGTTATTTTACCCTATTTATGAGGATTTTTGATTTTTAACTCATTATTTAATAATATTTACTTCATTTAGAATGTTGGGAGGCTCTCTGGATGTTAAGGTTTTGTTGCCTGAGTTTTGAACCTTTTTGGGATTTCTGGGCCGAACTTAGGGTTTTCGATTCGAGTTAGGATTTTGAACCTCGTCCGTGCTCTATAGCCTTGTGGACTATCCGTCACTAATACTAGGGTCTGAGCAGGGTCATTACAAAATGAATGCTTTAATTGATAACTTCTTGTATAGGTCGATTTGGGGTTGGTTCATGGGTCTCCAGGGTTCGGGGCATGATAGAATGGTATCAGAGCTCTAGGTTCAAATACCTAGAAGCCTTGGAAAGTAAGGATGACCCTTATATGAGAATTGTTTGATGAGATTTGGCACCATTACACGGAATAAATTGTGTGCTTGTAGGGGTTTGCGGTTGAATTATTTTGCGCATGTTATTTGTTCATATGAGTATAAAGGTCGAGTCTTAGGGTGATATAGCATGCCATGTGGCGTCTGATCAACTACTTTGGGGTTTAAAATAGATAAGCGTTTGGCCGACATTCTTTCTATGAGAAATCTAAACTAGTTGCCTGGATTATCGCGTTACTTTGAGGCTTTTCCTCGGTATGTGATGCGTGTTGATGTGAATAGCTAGGTGGTGGCTAGTGTGTAGCTTGGCTTTAGAAGGTTATGTTGAGTTTAATCTAGTTGAGTGTTGTGATATTCTTATTATAGGAGTTATGACCGTGGGGATAAGATGAGTTGTGGTCAAGACGGTGGTGTGGGTTATGGAAGTGAGAACCGGTGGTTAGTGATTGTGGTGGGTGTAAGCTCGTGAGATGAGTATTGATTGTTCGGAATGTGTTGCACCCATGTGAGTTGGGGTGACCGTAGTTAGTTCCATGTTGTGTGCTGTGCTACTGGTAGTCTGATGAATACGTATGGTAGGGTGTTTGAAACCTCTTGGAGTTTGTTTATTGCAGTTCGGTATGAGGTATGGCTTTGGGCCCATTGAGGATTATGTACGTCTTAAGTCGTACTATGTCTTGAGTCATATTATGTCATGAGCCGTGTACCCCAAGATTGGGTATGAACGGGAGCATAGTGGATGAGAACATAGTGGACGGGAGCGTAATAATATTCGGCCTAAGGTGTGTTAGGAAGTCTGAGCTTAGACAGTGTTTGGGAATGTCCCTTACTCTAAGGGGTATTAATGATATCCATAGTGGTATCTTGTGGATTTGAAGGTCAATTTGATGACCTTTGTGTTTTCCACGTGGTGTGGTGCTAAGTTGTGTTTGTTAATAGAAGTTGAATGTGTATGAGGAGCAAGTATGTGGACTAAAGATGTTATCGACAGGTTGGTTATCGAGTGATGTCCATGTACGTAAGATGAGATGTACATCGATGGTAGTTGTGATGTGGTGAATGATGATTCGAGGTTATTTAGAAAGTTTCATGGAGAAGAGTTTTGTGGCTTGGGTCATCGTTTTCAAGAGTAAGAGATTATGTGGAACACATGATGTTTGGTAAAAATGTGAGTGTGAGCGTGTGAGGTTTATGAGGCATACGATAGATGTTGTTGGTATAGCTGATTTAGTCGTCTTAGAATGACGTGTCTGTATAAAGAGATCCCATAAAGGGATAATGTGGGTAGTAGGTGACCTGGCATAAGGTCTGGAGATGGTGATGCTATCTTACCCTTAGAGGCGAGTGATAGGGTGGAGCCGTTTGGTCTAGAGTTGGTAGGCGAGGTTTGTTTTCTTCATGTGGCGTGTATTCGCTTTTATGTTTGGATAACTGTACGTCGGTAGTACTCGTGTAGTGACATAAGAGACGGATGTTCCCGGTTGAACGTTTTGTGTTTTTCGATGAGTGTATCGGAGGCTTGAGGTAGAGACTGTGGCATGGTTGTTATCTACCTGTTGGGAATCAAGTTGGTGTGACGTGACCCTATGAGGGGATGCCCTAAAGTGATGCGAGTATGTGTGGTGTTATACCTTGATGATTAACCAGTGAGGGTCTTATGGACGCGTGTGATGCATTGTTGGGATGTGAAAGAATGAGCAATAGTTAATATGCTTGTGAAGAGATCTAAGTGTGAGGATCCGATGTGACGAGTGATTCACTCATTATGAATGGTGACCGATAATGTTTGTAAGATGATGTCAGATGTCTTTATGAAGACTAGTGGTTAACCTTCTTTCAAACCGAGTGTGTAAAGGTGGCCCTAAGAGGTAGTGAAATGGAGTGAGAGCCTAGAGCTGACTTGTAACACCCCGGTCTGGACCGTAGTAGTAACAACCTAGATTGTAACAATCCGGCTCAAACCCTAGTATTAGCGATGGATAGATAATGAGAACGTAGATCGCTACATAAACAAAAAAAATCCTAATTTGCCCGAGAAACCAAAAGTGACATGAAACCCTAATTTTAACCCAGAAATCCTAAAAGACACCAAATACTCAAAGGCAAAGCCCTAATAGTTAGAAAAGTCTCGGAACAGTTTAAATTAACTAAATAATATAAAATATTAAATTAAAAATCAAAAATTCTCATAATTAAGATAAAACGACCGTTTTACCCCTGATACAGCAAAAAGTTCTAAAAATTTCAAAATTTGACACATGGACACCCAAAATCAGATATTCATATACAATTAATTAATAAAATATAAAATAACAAAAAAAATGATCAAAATGCCCTTGCATGGCCCGCCACCTAGGAATTTGTGCCCAAAAAGCTATTTTTTGCCTTTTTAAGCTTAAAAATGAGAAAAAGATGTATAAAATAAGTATTATTTTGATCTAATACTTTTTATACAAGTAATATACATAATAATATAATAATATAGCTCAAAAAAAGTAAACAAATAATTATTTAAAATCTCTACACAATAAATAAGTCAAAAAGTCAATTCTAGTCAAACTAACATAATTTAGCTTAAAAGCCTACACCTATTTATTTAATTGCTATTAAAATTATGATAAATCATGAAAAAACTAAATAAATTATAAATACTTTAATATAATAGATTTTAGTAGATTTAAGTACATAAAATTAATATTTTATGTATTATACTTCACAAAATAGTACTAAAATATAATTTAAACCCCAAAATAAATACAAGGTCAGATTTCTCTTCCCCAAACAGTCCCAGCCGAATCCCCAAGCTGCAAAAATATAATTTTTCTATTCTCAAAAGAAGTCCACCTCTCACGCAACCAATCAAAATTCAAGAAAATTCAAAAATTACTTACATACAATAATTAATCTCCATTAAAATTTTTATTATAAAAATATACCCAAACATTCTTCTCCCATATACACATTCGGCTTAGAGAGAGTGAGAGGGAGAAACCAAGAGTTTTTCAAGTGTTTTCAAGAAGAAGGAGAGGAGAAGAAAAGAAGAAGGAAGAAGGAAGGAAGGAAAATCCAAGAAAGGTGCTATAAAGCTAAGTCCAACCCTCTTCTAACTATTTGAGCTTCAAATAAGGTAAGCAACTCCTTCAAATCCTATGATATTCTTCCCTAAGATACCCTTTAATCCATCTCTATAACAAATCCTAAGAAAATAAAACAAAGAATGAGTCAAAAATGTGTCATAGGAGTAGAACATGGGCTGTTTGTGTAAGATTATGTTTTGTACGAGCTTGCATGTGTATGTTTTTAAGCTTTATGGCTTGTGTGTATTCTGGAGTTTTGGTTTATGTGAGTTTACGAAATGCATGCAAAGAAAACATGTGAAAAAAAAATGTGCACAACATAGGCTGAGCAAGCAAAACCCTAAGTAGCCTGATTTTCTGGACTTACTCACTTTCTGCCACCAACTTTAAAACACCATAACTAAATGTAGAAAAATGGTCTTAAACTTATTTTTGTGTCCCAATCTAGACTTTAGAGTTATCTTTCATACAAAATTAGTTTGAAGTGATTTCGTTGGGTAGAAATCCAGATATCTCATTGTTTCTTAAGAGTGTCGGATCTTGACCACTCTGAGTTTCAGACCTAAAACCCCTTATTTAGAGTGAGAACCGATCTTAGGTAAAAACATAAAACTTGTAGAAGATACATTTATATTTCTTTCCACCAAAAAGGAGCAAACAATACAAAGTCTTGATGGGTCAAAACACTTCCCAAAATCTCTGTTAAGGTTCAGTGACTGACAGACCTCTTTGTCACACATTTTTGTGAGAACCAAAACATAATTGTTTAGATGCCAAATCCAAAAGTGGTAAACATGAAAAATGTTGCTAACATATTAACCTAAATACTGAGAAATAATCAGCTCAAAATACCCTCGGATGATGCCCCAAAGGGTTTCATCATTCTCGATTAAAAACACACTCCGCAAACCCTTTTTAGGCTGACTTAACCCACTTTATAAATTGGCCACAATCTCAAACTTTTTTCCAAATAACTTGCCCTAACTCAAAACATGAAACTTGTAGGGGACACCTTTAACTAAAAACCCACCAAATATCAGTGCCATATCCCTTGAATTGATGCCCCAAAATAGTGCCCAACAAAAGCTCAATTCCTATGTATTTCTCTGTAAATTGCTGAACCGTTTTTACTTAAATAAAATAAGTGACCCCCGTGCCATAGGATCTAGTATTAGTGATAAAAATGAAAGTTGTAGGGAATATTTTTATCTAATTGTTGTTAAAATGTTAGAAATTAAATCAATGTCTAAGTACTTCGAAACACTGTCGCAACTTTAAAACTAACAATTAAACTTGTACCTAAAATTGGCTAAGTGTTTGAATGGTGTGTTGTTTATGAGACTTGAGTGTGTGATCCTTAAATGAACTTTGTTAGTAATTAGTGTATGAAAATTATGCTTTTAATGAGATGAAATCATGCCAATGGTTCGAGTCTATGTTGCTTAAATTGTTGTTATGCTTCACATGCTTGTACTTAATGCTTTAGCAAATTATACCATGTGCCATGTTATGTTTATATACCATGCAAC
>JAULJZ010071765.1:17220-34939 GCA_032270985.1 Heliamphora pulchella | reverse complement strand
TCGAATAACTATGAGCCGTGAGAAGAGGTTGCATCACCGTGTGAGGTTGATTGCGTATGGTTGACTACATGTGTTTAGATGTTTTGATAACATGAACGTGATAGTATGCGGGTCATATGTGAATGATGTGTATATGTTAGCATGGGGGTTGAATTTTAAGAGTGATAGTCCTTCCTTTGGGCGTTTGAATTAACAAACTTGGGAGCTAAGTTATAAACGCGTTTAGCTGACGTGATTTCTAGTAGGGAATCTGAGTAGATTATCCAGATTGACATGTTATTCTTGTTGGTTCTCCTCGGTATATATTGTTGTCCAGCATGAACCTATATGGCTATGTATTAGCATGCTTATGTGATTAAGTGTTTATGTTCATGCTATATGCTGCTTCTTATGAATTATTTTGGTTTAATATAGACGTGATGTCGGCGAGACGAGGGCGAGGCCGTGGTAGAGGCCGTGGCCGTGCTGTTGGCCAAGGGGATGTTCCTATCCCTGATGCTGGGGATGCAAATGCTCCCAAGGACCCGTTGACATGGTAGAGTTGTTGCGTGCGCTGGTGGGTTCCATCGGCCAACTGGTTGAGACCTCTAGAGGTAAGGCGGTTAGGGAGAAGGTGCCTGAGGCGAGGTCTACTGTGGCGATGCGGGAGTGGATGGAGCTGGTGACATGGATCCTTGACACACCGCAGATTGTGGAGGATGAGTTGCGGATTTTTTTGCCACCTTTCAGCTGAGGGGTGCTGCTCACGCTTGGTGAAAATATGCCAGAACTATTGCAGGAGTTACTTGTACAGCTTTTACAGGAGTGTTTCTAGAGAAATACTTTCTAGTTTCGAGGAGAGAATTGTACAGGAAGGAGTTCTATACAATTACCCAGGGGGCGATGGACGTCATGCAGTATGAGTCCAGGTTCACGTGCTTGTCCCGGTTTGCACCTGAGTTGGTGAGCATAGATGAGCTACGTTCTATTAGGTTTGAGCGGGGTCTGAGACCGACGATTAGAGAGCGTGTGGTAGCGATGGGGATTTGCGTGTTCACAGAGCTGTTAAAGGCAGCAGCGAGGGTGGAGAACACCATGATTGAGATCCGAGCTTCTAGGGAGGTCAAGATACCGCAGGGCGGAGTAGAGGCGCAGACAGCTGGGCATTCCAGCAAGAGGCAGAGGTACTCTGGTCCCAGTTTTCATCCATCTGGATCACAGCAGTTCTCTACACCATCACCAACAGTGGCTTCGTCAGGGAGGCCAGAGCAGAGGGAGGTCGGATGTTTTCGATGTGGACAGCCGAGGCAGTCTTGGGACCCACAGTTGAGGCAGGCTCAGAGTTCCATACAGGATCAGTCGCAGGGAACGGAGTTGTCCGTTTGTTACAGATGTGGTCAGATTGGACACATCTGCAGGACTTGTCCCCAGAGGGAGGATGCGCCGAGCATGGCTGGTATGCCAGTGGGTTCGTATGTGCAGGGTCGGCAGCAGCCTTCCACAGTACAGACTTTCCAGATGGCAGGTGGGAGTACATCAGCTCAGTCGATGCGGCAGCCGACAGTGTCGAGTTATGACGGGCAGGATAGAGTGGGATTACCCCGAGTGTATTCCCTTGCAGCTCATGGTTCTTCGAGGGCACCGGCCGTGTGAGATGATACAAATGCAGATCTTTCTCCATTGCACAGAGGTATTTTCTGAGTATGCAGGCCTTGGGCCAGTTCTTCATTGCATCCGTTTGGGGTTAATGATAGATTCTGTGGATGATGTGCTGTGTTGAGGTAGTGGTTGGTGACGATGTGAGGTTAGGATGAGATGTAGATCCCGAGTCCTTGAGATAGTTGGTCATTGTCTAGAATGCCTGACCTTTTTTGACTATATCATAGGAATGGTTTGGCTGGCCATCTCGTGTGCCTGTGTCGATTATGTTCGAAGGGTAGTTTCTTTTGACCTTGAGTTGAATTTCGGGGGCAGCAAAATTCCTTTAAAGGGAGTAGAGTTGTGAGACCCTGACCCTTTTCTTTGGCGTTTTCGAACGCGCGTTACGTGTTTTCTTTCGAGCATATTTTTACTGCTTTCAATGCATGATCGGGCTTAGATATGCATGCGGGGTAGGTTCCCAGGACCGTGGGCCGTTGTGGTGTGAATCTTAAAAATTTTCAAAAAAAAATATTTTAAAGACCTATAAATATCTGGAGTTAGATATTTTTAGTATTGAAGCGAGTTTGTTGAATGCCATTTTAGTCTTGAGAATCACATAATTAAAATACCGTTAATTATGACAAGCAAAACATTGAATTTATTTTAATTTGATTTCCTCTACCATTTTAAAATTAGTTCGCCAATAACCTGATTCCCTGTGAATAGCATGCCTCGATGGGAGGACAACTACTATCCATCGTTTGTCCAGACAGGTCAATTTCTTTTAATTTTACTATTTAGGCGACTGGCTCTACCAAGCAAAATTAGATAGCTGACATAGTTTCGGTCCAGCATATAATAGCAGTGACTCAAATGGAGAGAATACTATTATAGATAACTAAGTGTTAACCATCACCTAATCCCAAATCAATCACTTAGCAATGAACCCTTCAGATGAAGAAGTAATCCACACTAACAATTATCAAGAATTATTCCTAAAAGAGATTTGTACTGCTGATACCGCAATTAATCTATCCAATGGAAAAGAAGGCTTTACTGCCAACACGCAAAATTTAATTGCATTGCTTACAAACTAGTGATGGAGATCGCGAAATTTATCTGTGAATATATTTTTTCTCCCACTTAGATTTTTAAAATATTTTTTAGGGTTATAAAAATCTATTTAATTAAAATAAATTTATTAATTTTAAAAATTACACAATCTGAAAGAATCAAGCACTTTTCTGTATACACGATTTTAAAGATTCTGATTTATCAAACCATCTTTTCGTGTTTAAATGCGTAACAAATAAAATTTAATAAATACATAATTTTTTCTTCAGCTTTTTAGATAAGATAGTGATTAAAGACATTTATTTATTTTATTTTTTGTTCTACATTTTTAAAAAAATAATAATTTATTTCAATTAAATATTTTTTATTTAATTAATTCAAAATTTAGAATTAATTTTCATATTTTTACAAGATATCCGATTTTATAAAAAAATCATCTTAAACATAATATTTTGTAAAAAATAAAATATCTAAAAAAAATTTATTTAATTAAAATTAATTAATTAAATTTTTTTATTTTATTTTTTATTACAAAATATTTTAATTAAAATTAAAATTTTAAATTAATTAAATTAACGAGATAAATAAAACAGATATACAATCATCCACACAGTTTATATATATATAAACATGATATGCATATATCTCAATTTTATGATCAAAGTGAAACGCTAAAACGTTTCATCCTTCTGTAGAGGATAAACTGTAATAATCCTTTCAAGTTTAATTCTTGTATCTCGATTGCATCAGGATTTTCTGATACACTTTGATGTATACAGATATATTTTATCAGTATCAAAATACATCAGAATAATCGATCAAAACACCCTGGGACAGCCCAAAATCGCCGGCCACCACCAACCCGTCGTTACCACAACCTTCAGGCGGCTTTTGCCGCCACATCCGTGATCCATTTTTTATGCTTTTTATACCGAAATATAGTTTTTGAAAAGTAGTATTTTTGTTAAAAAATCTACTCAAAAATTGCCCGAAAAATCGTCAAAAAAACTGCTCGAACCAGTGCTGCCGCACTACTAGCGCCGCCGCCCCAAACAGTACCATGTTTGGACTTTCTCTAGTGGTTCTTTTGCGTCCGTTTTTTCTAAAAAAATAGCTCAAATATCTAACAACCCGTTTCTTCGAAAAATGCTTTGAAAACAATCCCAAAATAGCCCCGAACTAGAGCCGCCCACGCTGCCACTGCTCCGCCATTTGCCGCCTGTTTGTGCACTGTTTTTGGCCCAATTTTTTATGATTTTGACAGTATTTTAAGGTATGCTTACTGCTATTTTATGCCTAAAAATTGCTTAAAAAATAGTCCAAACAATTACCCAAAAAATCATCAAAATCGTTGCCGAACTGTCGCCGGCGAAGCCGCCGATGGTGGGCTATTTTCGGTGAGTTTTTATGTTGTTTTTGACTTATTTTTACTGTTATTTTTAATGCATAAATACTGCAAAAAACTCACCAGAAAAAACTATTTAATAACCGTTAAAAACTTACCGCGATTCGTGACCCGTAAAAACCCGAAACCATCGCCTATTCTTTGTATTCTTGGATATATTCAACCTGTTATTAAATAATTTAAACAGATATTTTAAAAATAAAAATTAGCTATTACATCGATCCTATGTCCCGAAGGCTTACATTAGATCTATTATGGTTAACCTCCATGATTAAAAAAATAATCATTATTTAAAACTATTCAATCAAACATGAAATAAATGACGATCATAAAATTGGAATTAGAACGCCTGCAAAATCATGTTAGCACAGTTCTAAAACTATCCGACCCCGATAATCGTAAACAAAAAAACAAAATAACTCTTATACCAATTCTTGGAGACAAAACTGCTAAGATTATTGTTTTTGCAAAAGATTTTCGATAAAAAATTAATTGGACCGGCAAACGTCGAAATGGATTTCAAATAAAACTTTTGACTAAGAACGATCAAAATATAAACGTCGAAATGGGTTAATTTAGAAAAATACTTTTTTACCGGTTGAATTTTCAATTACGTTTTTTATTTCGAGTAGAAGCTCCTATCAGACCTTCTACTATATTTCCTTATGCGATTCTTGAATGTAGTGTGGGTTACAATCTATCAAGAACTCGTACCGACAAAACCTAAACAGTTTTATTCTTAAAGACAAATTATGAAACTGGTTCAGCCTACCCACATATTTATAGGGCTACAACAAGGACTTGCGGAGTAATTATGAGTAAGACTTCCAGTAGAACATAGACATCTATCAGCGATTTTTCTAATTAAGCAAACCTCATAGCGGTATCTGTAATTATGAAATTCTTGTAGCAGTTTTTGTAATTTTTATAAAATAATAAATTACAGTTCACACCACTAAAGAACTATATAATTGCACTGACTCATAATCTCAAGACCTTCTTGCATTGAACTCCTTTTATTAAATGCATAATATTTCTCCCCACGTTAAGATTTTTGATATCTACCAATTAAATTTAATTACTGACAATTTAATTTAATCGGCATCTTGAAATTTCTTAAATCCTTCCGTTTAACTTATTTGACCGCCGAATAATCAAATCCACCTGTAAGGTTTAGCCCGGTCAAAACTTATAAGCTTTCTTAAGGGAGTATCGTCAATCTCGATCTTTCAGGACGTGAATTCCGTTAATAATTAATATTCACCATATAAATAATATCGCTATCTAACTCACCAGGAATATAGACCCATAAAAGATTGCACCCTCTAATGAATCAAAATAACAAATATTAAATATACTCAAATCAATAATTATTTCAGGATTAAGAGTATAAGCACTATTTATAATAATCTTGGGGTGTGAATTAATTTATATAGTTATTATAAAATTAATTATCCCAATGTGTCCTGTTTAATACACACAAAGTTTACTAGCACATAGAGTCGAAACAATAGACGGCACTATTATCTGTTCTCTGTAACTAAGACAGGCTTACTAAAACTCTATACTACAGTTGTATCGATAGTATGTCTATTTCTATCTAAATTATGAATATAAAACTTATATTCTGCAAGAACTTAAAATCTGATCTTATGTGTGTAAACCGTACTCTACATACCAGATTAAATACTGTACAGGATATTAGACATCCATGCATAATATTAAAAAAATAATATACATATATTATTCATAAAAATTCTCATAAATTAAAAACTTAATTTTATTAAAATAAAATTAAATACAAAAAACATAATTTTCAGTATACCAACCCTAACATGTGAGTGAGAAAAATACAGAAATAAAGTTGACACCAACGAAGATCTGAGTCGACACAATTACTCGAAAAACCAAGCTCTAGATATTTTGTGTCGACACCAAATGACTATGTGTCGACACCTGCGATGAAATTCAAATCTCGCACTAATTCCAACGGTATGTTTCAAAGCATTAATTGCCTCCACCAACCCACCTATGATCATTTACTTCAGATGGCCACATAAATAGTTAATTTTCATAGTTTCAAATCTCTGGACACTGTTCTATTGCTTGAAATCAAAACTCAAAATTTTCAAAAAGCATTTACTGCTCATTTACTTCTCTAGTCAAGACTCACACACTTTAGCTCATTTATTTCTAATCATTTGTAATGAGCTTTAGTTAGTAAATTTTAATTCTCTCACATTTATTGTAAAAGAGGGTAAGTCACCCTTAATCTTTTAAGAGAGTAATGAACTTCTTAAAGAAAAACTGAAGAGAGTTTAGAAAAAACAGGAGATTGTTTAGTAAAAACTTCTTGAGGCTGTAATGACTTTTGAATGCTTCTGTAAAGCATTCGATCATAGTGCAAATTCTCAATGGGAGTCTTGAGAAGTGGACGTAGGCTTACAAAAAGCCGAACCACTATAACTCTTGGTGTTTGGTTCAGGCAACCCCTCTTGGGTTGCCTGAACTAACACAAAGGATAAGCAATATGTTCAATAACTAGTGCATAAGGGTTTCAACATAAATTCACAAGTGTTCTTTGTTCAAGCTTTCAAAGGTTAACTGCCGTTCAAGAAAGTAGTTTTTCCCCAGGTCTTGCCAGAGAACCCATCCCATAATCACTGTCGCGTTATCACATCGGGCACTCACCTCCTCGGTACCATTACGTTTTTATACACTCATCTTCTCATACACCTTACCTCTGCCACATCACCTTTCTCGTCCAGTATTAAGCGTACTCGGATAAGTGTCGTCATGCACGGTTTACCGTCGTCACTTTTTCCGTCCCATAGTACATGTACACAGTTGAGTGTCGTGAGACGGATTAAGACAAAACACGGCTGAAGACATAACACGACTCATGACGTTAATAGACCCTTCCTTAACACCACAACATAATACTCAACCCATCCCATGTCAAACCCCAAGTTTGCTTCAAAGGATAATGTTTGTTCAAAGTTTATAGTTTGGTTCTCTATAAGTATTCTTTGTTAACTATTCATGCTCGTAACACAAGGTGTCTAACAACTTTTAAACATGCTTTATATACTATAAAAGCATTAAAAAGTCTCATGCATGGCAAGTTGTAGGCATAACACAATAAGGCGTAATCATAACCGATTTAACCTAGCTATCTCCTATTCGATTCATTTTGAACTTTCTTATTTCTAATCTTGATTTTACCTTCTTAGATCATATTATTTGTTGTAGAGAGGGATTAGAAGAGAAGGTTAAGGAGTGTTGTAGGAGTTTCTACCTTGAAAAATCTTGATCAATGAAGTTAGAACTTTACTTTAGCTTCACAATTTTCTTCATTCTTCTTCTTCCTTTCCTTCTTCCTTCTTCCTTCTTCTCCTTCTTTCTTTTTTCTTCTTGGAACTCTCTCTCTCTAAGCCTCTCAAGTTGGCCGAAAATGTGAGGAGAGGGGTGGGGTTGTGGTGTGGTTCCTTTTATAGGCACATGGGGAGGAACTTAAAGTGCTAGTCTTGGTAATGTAGGGACCTATTTTGTTATTTAGGTTCCATAGGTTTATTAGGTGTCAAAGGATGATGATGGAACTTTGGGAACATTTAGCTGCATAAAACTCTTGCAGCTAAAAATATATATTAAAGAAGTAGAAAAGTGTTTAAAATATCTACGAAGATATTTTGGTTCAAAAGATGATAAGTGGACAGGATTGACTTAATTTTCAAGAATCAGGATTTTGGCCCCAAAAAGGATAGGTGAGAATTAAAAAAGCATATTCTAGACAAAAAGATTAATTTTCTACAGAAAAAGTCCCAAAGAAAGTACAACTTGGTGTTTGGCTCAATAAAACCCCTAAAAAGCTTTCAGGTACAACTTTTTCCTAAATTAGAGAATTTTTATACTTTTGGGTGAGATTCCCTAGGTAGCTGCCACATGGGGTTTTATTTTATTTTATTTATTTTTATTTTAATTTAAGATTTTTGCATTTAATAATTTATGGGTTAAATTTTAGGCCAAAAGAATTAATGATGGGCTTTTCTTGGATTTTTGGATTGAGCTTGATCTATGGGTTTTCTTTTAATTTTTCATGGGCTTAATCAAAGAGTTAGACTTTTATTTGAGTTGAGTTATAATTCTTTTTTTGGGCCTTTCTTTTAGTTTATGGGCTATGTTGGAGTTTTGGTCTTTAATTATTATTAGACTTAAAGTTGAGCTTTCTCTTGGTTGTCTTTGGGCCTCAAATGATCTATTGGGCTAATCCTTATTTAATTTTGGGTTTACCCTAGGTTTGGCTCCAATTCTCTAAGATCTCATAACGGTATGCTTTGAATTAGGATTCCTAGTATTTGTGTGACGTTGAGATTTATTGTTAGTGTTTCTAGTGCTTTCTGTGCGCGTTGAGAATTCACTATAAAGGTTCTTAACTTGTGATTAAAAATACGGGTCCTTACAAAGTCACTATGAGGGGGGATTGCAACCAAAGACAAATTGGCTAAGAGAAGGTTTCTCGCGTCAACAAATAACTTGAGCCGTGTTCTAAGCGAACTAGAGGAGGAATCGGTGGATCACTTGTTGGTTTCGTGCCATTTCTCTTGGAAAATTTAGTGCGAAACTCTAGAATGGTAGGGGATGGAATGGGTAGCTTATGCAACTCTTAAGGGGCTCAAAAAAATGGTGGTTTAGTACCCCTTATAGGAACATTGAAAGTCAGATGTGGAATGCCCAATTTTTTTGCAATAATATGGTCAATTTGGTTGGAATGTAACAAGATTCAGTTAAGAAAATGGAGCTCATAAAGATGCGGATGGCTTTTTTGGTCAAAACAAAGAGTGGAAGGAAGGATATATTAACAGAACATATCATTTTTAGAATCTGCAAAGATAGGGTTATGCAATTTAGGAGGTCTTCAAACAATCAATTGAAGAAATAGAAGCTGCTAAAGCTTCTCTAAGGAAAAATCAAGAATCTAGGGTTTTGCTTCGGAAGAAGGAAATCCTCTGAGAAGGTCTCATGATGAGAGAAGAGTTCTGCAATTCAAGGGTGTATTAATGACCAAGCGAAGAAATTGCAACAGGGAATGGGCATTCGAGTAATAATCAAATATCCTAGGGAGCTGTTTCAGAAGTAGGAATTATACTAAGAAATTAGCGTGGCGAGCTATGAAGGGAAGAAATGGGGATGTTTATGTAAAGAATGAGTTTGGTTTCTTACCAACCTCTTATTATCAACTATAATGGTGATCTCTAATAATATCCCCTTGTTGGTATCAACATGGTACCATTTAATTAAAAAAAATGCATGAATAGTTTTTTACTCTAATGGAATAAAACTCGACTAGATACTAAACACAAATAAGCTAAAAATAGAATAGATAAATGTGGGGAACAAACAATTCTAGGGAGGATTATTCATCTTCCTAGTCTTCAACAAAAGAAAAGGAATTTTTCACACCCTTTTCTTGTATCGGAATAATAACGATTCTTGATCCCATTTGACAAAGATTCTCATGTTAGTTTTAACTTTATTATGTATAATATATAATATAAATGTAGTGAACATGCAAAAATGATATGGAACTTTTTGAGTAAATAGAACTTCTTCAATGAAGTTATGAAAGAAATTCAAATTTAATAAAATACAAATAAATGGAGTAAAGTTATATTACTATAAGAAAATTTTGCATGATATTGAATTTATAGAAATATAAATTGTTTTATTAAGGAAATTGAGTGATTTCTTCTTTCTTCTAACTTGAAATCTAATTTTATTATATGCATGCATCTTCTTAATAACTTATTTACTATCAACGTTAACTATATGTAATTATTATAATTAATTATATAAGAGGATATTGATGTTTAGTTTGAATAAAAAACAAAAAAAAAACATTTTATCTAATTAACAAATTTTAAAAATACTAACTTAAAACCTAATTTACTAAATAAAAAAAACTTGTACTCCTTTTCTTCTCCTCCATTTCTCTTTCCGTTCACAACTATAATTTTTCTTCGTTCTCCGTCCTCATAATCCAAACAAAAGCTAAGCGATTTTAGCTAAGCTATGGAAACCTTCTTCAAGTATATTTCTCAACAAATAAAAACCTATGTTTTGATGGCTTTTGAATTATAAGGTTAGCTCATTTTAGCATCTCTAAAAAGTTTATTAACTTTTTTTTTATTTTTTTAAAAATTAAATTTATACACATTCCAAACACTAACATTTTTGGAATGAAATGATTATAATAGTCTCTGATGATACCTCGACGGCGGAACCAAGGGTATAGGGTTTTGGCTTACTATAACGCTCTCTTCCGCGAACCTAAAAAGACAACGTCAGGACTAGAACTGGTGGGTACTGGCTGAGTACCCTCCGATACTTAAGTCAGTTCCTCGTTTATCATAGGATGCTAATTCAAATGTAGGGATTCATAAAATGCGTACCTTAGTCAGAGGGTGCTATGGTTAATATACAAGAGATCCTCTACGGGATTGAGTTGGATCCCATGGTTTACGCTGAAGAGATCATCATGATCCTAGAAAATTAGCTCCCTCCTGATAAGGCGGGCATGCGTCCTGAATCATCGGAGGGCATCATGGATGGATTCGACGCATATCTATTAGTCGTGCTGACCAACTGACTTGTCTGGCCAAGGTCCGCATAATTCGGTCAGGCATATTCACTCAAGCTCGGTCATCCGTCGATCGAACGCTGTCGACCACATCAGATGTCCCCTCATTCCCGAGGTGCCGCGGTTTGAGTGCCCTAGGGAATGCAGCTTCAAGTTAACCGTCATGAGTTTGGCGGTGTGGCGGTAGTCCATATTTTTTTTGGCAATGCCACCGAATATGAGGCATCTCCTCATTTAATGCCTGTCCGTTAGGCTTTTGCATTGGAAAAAAAGGGGAGGGTGATTCGACACCTGTCACCATCCCAACGGTGTTTTCTTGCACGTTTAACGATCCTTCGTGATTATGCCTAGGGCCATTGAATCTCCCAAGTGCATTCGTATCTTGGGCGTCCATTCGTGCACTATATAATTGGTTTGCTTTCAAACTTGTTTTCATTTTAAACAAAACTCGCACTGTCCTCTTCCCCTGAGAATCCAAAGATTGTTTGACTATTCCCGACCTTTTTGGTAAGTCCCTTCTTACTCTTCTATTTCTTTATTTATGTAATTCTGGCTCCTACCATTCCCGTGTTCTCAGCCCCTTTTCCTCTGTATTTCTTGCACTGCACTTCATACATTTTTCATTTTTACAAACACATTCCTCCGACGTCCTTTTTCGCCACGAACGCTCTTCATTTTGAGGAGCTGTTCGTCAACACCTTTAATTTTGCCAAATACCTTCTTCCCATCATCAGAATGGGAACTGAGGACTTCCCACAGGAAGTTGAGTCGGCTTCTGACTCTGAGAGAACTCATTCTTTGTTTGTCTCTTCCTCTTTAGAGGGTAGGGGCGAGAGTTTTCATCCTACCACCCTGCACTTAGGGAGTTCCTCTAAGGCTCTTGTTGTCGAGTCAGTCCTTCTACTACTAGGATATTCGACTTAGAACGATTACGCGGGAAGTACCTCATTCCTCCAATCGTGCGCCTTAGGAAGCCCACCTCAGGTGAAAGGGCATGTTCTTTTGTCGCATGGGAAGTGTGTTTGTACGAACACGCCTTCTCGGCCAGTCTTCGGCTCCCCTTTCCCCGAGTCGTCTAAGAACTTTTGGTCTTTCTCGGTTTGTCCCTTTGTCAGCTTTTGCCGAATGCCTGGCGCATTCTCTATGGATGTATAGTGTTATGGGAGGAGTTAAGTGGAGGGGAGTGTAATCTAACAGTTGAAGTGTTTCTTCATTGCTACCGACCGAAGGAAAAACAAACGGGGTGGTATTATTTTCAGTCTAGGTGTGAGGATAGAGTGCTCATCCACGAGTGCCCATCTTCGAATAAGCATTGGAAAGGTCAATTCTTTTTTATTTCTGGGGAAGGATGAGAGATCCAAGTTTGGGGGGAACTGGGCCGTCAAGCTCCTAGAATTCAGAGGGTATGGGGGGACCCTCAATCGGGAAGCTTTACTATTGAGCCTCATCTTGACGCCGAGGTGAAGGGCCAAGTGGATGGGGCCAAGCAGTTTGAGAACTGCTCTTACAGCCAGCTGGTTACCAATGAAAAACTTAGCGGCTACCTGCTGGGCCCTTCCGCCCCCTATGAGGCCTATTGTCTTTTTATTTCAATTCATAGGTATCTTTCCATTTTACTGCTTTCTTATACTTTTGATCTTGTCAGAGATGTCGAAAAAGGTTGATAAGGCCTTGATGGCTAAAGCCTGTGCTCGAGCTGTTGAGGATGCTGAGCCGACTACCCACAAGAAACCTCAGTTCTTGTTGAAGGTGAAGAATTTTCTTGCTGTCACCCTGCGAAACTCGCCAGTGGCCTCAGAGAAGGTAACGGCCGAGAAGGAGGTGGTGGATCTGGAGCCTCCCTCTTCGCCTGGCCTCCCAGTTAACGAGCCAGAGACAGTGAACGTCCCATCTCCTCCCATTGATGCTGTGCCTATGTCGGCTCTTCTTTCTTCCTCAACTCAAACTCCTCCTTCCTCTGGTCAGACTCCTGGTGACATTATGAGTGACTTCGATGTTGCTCGTTCGAAGATACAAGGGTTCATTGGAGAGGACTTGGAGATGCTGAACACTATTGCTACCTATAGGAAAGCTCGAGAACTCCTACTTGACCTTACCCGGGTGAGTTCTCACATTTTTCCTCCTTTCTTTTCCTTGTCTTCTTTGCACATTAGTCTCTGATTCCTTCCTTTTCCTCTTCCTCTTTTTTTTTTTATTTTTTTTATAAGTCTACATGCAGTCAATCCACCTTTCTAATCGCTACCACCAGCACGAGAAGAATCTTCGCGACGGCATAGCTATTGCCACTTCGCCGAAAGAGGAGCGGACAAGGCTATTGGGGGAGGTGGAACGTCTGAAGACCGAGCTGAATGAGAAAGGAATGGAGCTGGAGAAGGCCAAAGAAGAGCTGATCAAGGCTAATCAAAAGGTAGAGAAGATATAGAGAGAACTGACTGAGTCCAACCAGAGGGTCTCTACTCTGGAAGCTGAGGCTATTGCCGCCAGGATGAGCTAGGAGGCTAGCTGAACGCGAATACTGGAACTTACTGCTCAACTTGGCACAGCTGAGGGGGCCGCAGTCGAAAAGTTCAAGACGTTCAAGGAGTACAATGCTGAACTGGCTGAGTACTATTTAATCGGTTTCGATAGAATGAAGGCCCGAGCAGCTGCCACCTTCAAAAACTTGGACTTCTCCACTTTCCTTGCTGAGGACGACGATGCAGCAAGCCCCTCACCCTGATTTTTCTTCTTGGACTTCTCCACTTTCTTTGCTGAGGACGACGATGCAGCAAGCCCCTCGCCCTTAGCTCTTTAAACATTCTCACTTAGCTCTTTAAACATTCTCACTTTGGGCCATGTTTTGGCAGGCAAGCATACATTTACTTTTAACTCTTGGTTAGTGGGGCTGTGTTTTAGCTAAATAGGGAACATATTTAATTCTTGGTTAGTGGGGCCGTGTTTTGGCCAAATAGGGAACATACTTTAATACTTGTTTTTATTTTGGGGCCGTGTTTAAGCCGTGCTTGACTTGTTTTGCATATCCTTCCCCTACTAACTTTTGCTCTGCTCTGCTTGTCTTTTCCAATTATTTTTGCTTAACTTTTGCCTTGCTTGTACCCTATATGGCCGACCGAATAATTAGAGAGTTAAGCTGAGACTTTGATGAGTTAGTCACACGGTTTGGGGACTTGAGCATGCCTTGGTGGGGGTTATGGTAGTCCGAACAAGTTGCCCAGTAGCTCAAAAACTTGCTAAGGCCTTGGTCGGGTTCTTAGTTACCCAGACCATCTTGAGGCCGATCGAGCCATCCAACAGCTCGAAAATTTGCTAAGGCCTTGGTCAGGCTCTTGACAGCCCGGACCATCCTAAGGCCGATCGAGCCGTCTAGCAGCTCGAAAATTTGCTAAGGCCTTAGTTGGGCTCTTGGTAGCCCGAATCATTTTGAGGCTGGCCGAGCCATCCAACAGCTTGAAAATTTGCTAAGGCCTTGGTCGGGCTCTTGGCAGCTCGAACCATCCTGAGGCCGACTGAGCTGTCCAGCAGCTCAAAAATTTACTAAGGCCTTGGTCGAGCTCTCGACAGCCTGGACCATCCTTTTTGCTTGTGGTTTTTGTAGACTGGTGTGTGAAGCGCTACCAAAACTGAGTCTTTATTAATGACGAAAAATGTTTACATTGTTAGTAGTATTTTCTTAAATGCTTTGCGTTCCAAGGGTGTGGAAAGATTTTGCGTGCTAAATCTTTGAGACGATATACTCCTGTTCCAACCTAGTGCTCCACTTGATAGGGTCCCTCCCAACTCGGCCCTAACTTTCCCTGTTGAGGATCCTTAGTTGCTAAGGTCACCTTTCTCAAAACAAGATCTCTGACGCTGACTTCTCATCCTTTAACCCTCTTATCATAGTATCTTTTCACATTTTGCTAGTATGCGGCCACTTTGATAGCTGCTTGTTCACGTACCTCATCAATGGTGTCTAGGCTAGTCCGTAGGCCCTCTTCGTTGTTTCTCTCTTCAAATTGGGTCACTCGTGCTAGGTAGGCCGATTTCAACTGGTATGACCGCCTCACTTCCGAAGACCATCATGAATGGTGTCTCCCCCGTGGCCATTCAGGTGGTCGTTCGATAGACCCATAGGATACTTGGTAAATTTTCTACTCATAAGCCTTTTGCCTGCTCTAGTCTAGTCTTGATCATCTTCACGAGAATTCGGTTGGTAACTTCTACTTGACCATTGGTTTGGGGGTGAACGGGTGTGGTGTAGTGCACTCGGATGCCCAGCTGCTCATAAAACGCCCTGTATTTTTTGTTATCGAATTGCTTCTCATTGTTGCTTATGATGACTTTCGAAACTCTAAACCTGCAGACAATGGACTTCCACACAAAGCTTACCGTGTTTGCTTCGGTTATCTTAGCTAATGGCTCAGCTTCCACCCATTTGGCGAAGTAATCAATGGCTACTATGACGAACTTGGTCGGGCTTTTCTCGAGCGGCAATGGACTGACTAGGTCTATCCCCCACTAGAAAAATGGCCAAGAGGAGGTGATTACGGTCATTTCCGTTGGGGGCTGTCTTGGCACATTTGTGAACCTTTGGCAATTGTCACATTTCTTTACTAAGGTAGAGGCATCTTGTGTTACAGTTGGCCAATAATATCCCGTCTTTAGTGCCTTGTGCACCAGTGCTCGCGCTCCGCTGTGGTTGCCGCATACCCCTTCATGGATCTCCCTTAGGACATAATCTCCTTCACTTGCAGTAAGGCATCTGAGATATGGGAGTGACAGGCTCCTCTTATAAAGCTGCCCATTTAAGATAACGTACTGGCTGGCTGTACGGCGCAACTTTCTTGCTCCATTCTGGTCAATTGGGCAGACACCATCTTTGAGATACACCATAATTGGGTCCTTCCAGCTTGCGTACGCTCGGTCCCCTTCGACTCCTAGTACCTCAAATTCTATCCACTCTAAGCCGAACTCGGCTAAGTATTGCAGAGGGGTACCATGGTCCAACTCATCCTCTGGGGCTGAGGCGACCTTGGCCAGGGCATCGGCTGAGTGATTCTGTTCCCCCGGCACCTGCGCGATTGAAAAGTACTTGAAGCCCTAGTTTATCACTTGAGCCGATTTCTAGTAGGCTGTCATCCTATCCACTTTGGCTTCAAACTCGCCTTGGATCTGACTGACCACTAGCTGAGAGTCAATGTAGATTTTTACCTACTCGGCTCCCACTACTCAAGCTAGTCTCATCCCTGCAATGGCAGCCTCGTACTCGACCTCGTTGTTGGTGGTTTTGAAACAAAAACGGAGTGAGCATCCCACCGTGTCTCCGTAAGGGGATATGAGGACTATTCTTGCTCCACTGGCGTCTATGTTGGCCGATCCATCTACATACATTTGCAGACTCGTTCGGCATCAAACTCATTAGACTCAGTCAGCGCGGGGAGACTTGCTGCTTCCACACTTGGTGGATCTACTTTCGTTGTGAATTTTGCCACAAAGTCGGCGAGAGCTTGTTCCTTAATGGACGCTCGGGGTCAGTATGTGATGTCGAATTCCCCTATTTCAAGGGAGGATTTTGCTAACCGTCCTGAAAGATTGCGCTTCTGCATGATCTATCATAGCAATTAATCGGTTAGCACGACCACAGTATGGGCTTGGAAGTAAGGGCATAGCCTTCTTGCCGAGATGACTAGTGTGAAGGCCAATTTTTCTAGTCTTGGGTACCTGGCTTCTGCTCTTCGATACACCCGGATGAAGTAGTATACTAGCTTCCGGATTCCTTTCTGATCCTCACGAACTAGAGCAGCACTCATTGCTGATGCGGACATGACAAGGTATAAGAACAGTTCTTCGCCCGGACTTGTTCTGGACAACAAGGGAAGTGAGGACAGGTATTCTTTGAGGTCCTCAAATGCCTTTTCACACTCCTCCAACCACTCAAAGGCCTTTCCTAGGACTTTAAAAAATGGTAGGCATCAATCAATCGCTCTTGAAATGGACTGATTGAGCGCCGCTATTCGACCGGTTAGCTTCTGAATTTTCATTGTATTTCTTGGGGGGTGCATCTCTTAGACTGCTTTGATCTTTTCTGGATTAGCCTCTATTCCTCTCTGGCTCACCATGAAGCCGAGAAACTTTCCCTCAGTGACACTGAAGGCACACTTAGCTGGGTTCAGTGTTATGCCCCAAACTCCGAGCCACATGAAACATCCGTAAACAACCAACCATAACACTAGCCCGAGAATACACTCTCAAAAAATAAACCATACATGCATTGTATATAAACACCAAACGACAACATTACACGGCTCCAACGCCCGAAAAATATGTTACAACATATATATAACATAACTAGCAAAAACGAATACTACACTCTTCCACCTCCTCCGGCAGCTCCAGATCAACCAGCGCGATCGGCACTTGAAGAAAAACAAATCGCACACCGTAAGCCAAGACTCAGCAGATTCTAAACAACACATACAGAATAAGCTAAACATGCTCGATAAACAAAGTGCAGTTTTCGACTCTCTCAAACCATTAAAAACAGTTTGAAAATGGTTTAGATCACGACTCACCAGAGCCAATAAAACAAGTTTTCACATGCAATGAAAAAGCGAGGATAAAAACCATTTGTCGACTCATCAGAGCATTGAAAACGATTTTAGTATTACGACTCTCGCAGGCCGTTTATACAGTACTTTGACTCCCGTAAGCCGATAATACAGTTTTAAGAAAAATTGGTTAATTCGTCCCAAAATGCAATACAAGCAATACATGTACACCTGCCTCTTCAGGACCTCGTTCCAGCCTTAAGATATCACACACACACCCACACCCACACCCGTGCCTCATCAGGATCTCATTTCAATCCGTCAGATATCGCACATACGCCCACACCCGTGCCTCTTCAGGATCTAGTTTTAATCCGTCAAATATCGCACACACACCACACATGCAACTCATGCAACACATATCTTCACGGACTTTCACCGTAGGACTGCAGCGCC
>JAULJZ010071765.1:0-17210 GCA_032270985.1 Heliamphora pulchella | reverse complement strand
ATCGTTTTAAATCACGACTCACTAGAGCCAGAAACTCATTTTCACATGCAAGGGAAAGCGATGATAAAAATCATTTTTCGACTCATTAGAGCCTTGAAAACGATTCTAGTAATACGACTTCCGCAGGCCGTTAATACAGTATTTCGACTCCCGTAGGCCGATAAAACAGTTTTTAAGAAAATTGGTCTATTCGTCCCAAAATGCAATACATGCAATCCATGAACACGTGCCTCGTTAGGATCTCGTTTCAGCCTTCAGATATCGCACACACACCCACACCCACACCCATACGCCGGCTTTCGCAGCCTACCTCATACACCCACACACGCACACGTGCATCATCAACCAGGATTTACATCTACTGGATCACAGATTCACCTAAGCCATATCATACACATATGCAAACCTAAATCAGGAATTAAAGTATATAATCATATATCAACACGACGTTCCACAAACCACGTCACATGCATATAAAACTCTAGGTTTTAAAGCATAAACCACGTTATACATAACGATATCACTTTATGTAATTCACTTACATATATTCCGTACATAAATAAACAGTTATAAATATGCTCATAACTATGTATAACAATACATCACGACGTCATCTGTCGAAACAAATCGACATCCACTCAGGGACAACCCACACGACCACCACTGGCCCATACACTCCCAACACGGTCATCACAGACCCACAACGCTCACCCGCGCCAACACAACCCAACATCAAACCACGCACCTAACCGTGCATCACAAACCGTATCTACCATGCACATCATCCACGAAGGCGACACTCAAACGCACACCCGAGGCCACGACACAAACCCCAAAACCACCACACAACAAACCAAACCCCAAAAGGAATCTACAAGTATTTAAATCAAGTAATTCCCATAAATTAATCAATTGAATACCGTAGGACACCAATCGGAAACCATGGAATCAACCCAAAACCACAAACCAACAGCCCACAACTCCAGTCGACCGAACCCCACCTCCAGTCGACCGAACAACCTACTGGAAAACCACAAAACGCCAAAACACACGGTTCAGTCGATCGAACCCCCCAATTCAGTCGACCGAACCCAAGATCCAAACTTCAGTTAACCGAACCCCATGGCTCAGTCGATCGAATCACGGCGGAAACCGTTTTCGAGCTACGGGTTTCTACATCCAAATCCCGATTCGAAGTCTCCGAACTCCAAACCAACATCCGTGAACACCCACACACCTAGGCCTAACACCAAGACCTCAAAAGAAACTCCCGATACTCGATTCCGTCCACAGAAATTGCTGAAACAAATTTTAAACCCAAAAATTCAACATTGAAACAAACGCAAATCTACAGCAATCTACCCGTTAAAAACATACATGTTTACTCATAGCACCCTTATACAGCAGTAGGGTCTAGAATGCTACCTCGGTGAGTTCAAAACTCAACGCCTCGAACCACGTGCAAAATTGAGTTTCGCTGGAATTGAAATCTGACCGGATGGTTGCGTAGCCCACCGTGCCAAAAGCGAGGATCCGCTGTTGGATCGCTGAAAACTGAACCCCAGACCCCCGAGAACTTAGAGAGAAGGCAGAGAGAAAATGAAAAACTTACTGGAGAAATTTTGAAAAATATCTTTATGAAAATATCTAACTCCAGATATTTATAGGTTTTCAAAATATCTTTTTTTGAAAATTTTTGAAATTCGTGCCACAGCGGCCCACGACCCCGAGAACCTACCCCGCATGCATATCTAAGCCCGATCATGCATCAAAAGCATATAAAATATGCTGCAACAAAAACACATAACGTGCGTCTGAAAACGCCGAAAAAAAAAACGGGTCAGGGTCTCACATGGTTAGAGTAACCCATTTTGTCATTGACGAATCTAAGAATATGAAAGGGGTTTGGATGTCATCGAAGCTGCACTTTCCACAAGGTAAAATTGTTTGGAGTTGGCATTCTGTAGTTTTTGTGATGTGGAAATTACCTCTCATTATCAGAGAATTGATTTTAAAAATTGTGCAATGTGTTTTGAATAGTTCTTTTTCCTATTTACTTCTCCATGGCTGGGGACTTTCTTCTAATTTAGATTTTTATTGCCTTAACATAAATACTTAGTGGGGAAAGGAACAGATCAAGAAACCCTTAACCTATTTCATGATATTCAATTATGCTGCCATCAGATTCTTTGATTTTTTTCATATTTGATGAAACAAAAAACTAGGCAATCGGCCGGTTCTTATTTTTAGTATATTATTTTATGCAGCATTTGCCTGATGACAGCTTGAAAACAAGCATAGATTCATGTTGGATTCTCTTCCGGTGCTTGATTTCCAAGGAACTTTTTCAAGAAGAAAATTGGTGTTTCACAATCTTCCCCGCCTACAAGAAATAAACTTGTGAATATTAGTTATATTTCAACATCAGCTCAGCAAGTATACATAGTTACTAATTATATCCATTACAATATTAGTTTGCAAGTTTATTTGTTGGTTGGTATTGAAAAGTCATTAATTTGTTTATATTCACTCCTCCCAAATTTGAAGGAGCCCATGGTCCAGCTGCAAGATGCACAAAAAGTAGCTAAAATCACTTCTTTGGGATTAGTATAACTGTACAGTTGGCTTTGTGAGAAAGGATAGTTAGTGTGTAGTTGTAATTAGTTTTGTGAGTTGGGATTCAGGCTGAGCCTAAGTATAAAATTTGATATTTGAGATTAACAGGTTTACAAGTAATTTGGGATAGTTCGATTTACGAAGAAAATTTTGCCGAAATTTTTAAGATTCATACTTAGATAATTTGATAAACTGAAAAGTTAATCTCTTGTAAAAATAAGTAAAAGAATTCAAAGGAATATTATAGGGGGAAGAATTATCATGTGGGGATCACGTGCCTCGGGTCAAGGGTGTGACATATTATGCATTCTTAATGTAAATTTTTTGAAACTTGCATGAGAAAATGATATAAATTCAGGTAGAACATTGCACTCAACTTGGTGCTATACCATTGAGCTTGGAAGAGTTGTCAAGAAAGGTCCTCAAGTCAAGGTTAGACTACGTGGAAGGACTTGGCTTAAGACTTTCCTCCTTTTATAAGAATTCCACCACATTTACCGAGAACAATGAGTATGTGAGGCATCTTAATATGCATATAGTAGAGTTTCAACAAACGACGTGAAGAGATGACAACGAGTGTCATGAAAGTTTTGAAGGGCCAAGGATTCAATGGTTATTTTGGGAGTGGAGATTATTCATCTACTAATGGAGACTCTACATGGCTAGTTGTTTTATATATTTAATTTTGCATAATAATTATTTTTGTAAGTCACTATTAAACATGTTATAACTGTTTAATATAAATGAAACGATAATAAAATTATTAACTCACAGCACATGGATATAACACCTTCATAGACACTAGGATGTAAAGATAGATAAGTGTGCAATGAACTACATATTGCAGTGTAATTTCATTAATACAACAAATCAGCAAATAAATATTGAACATGGACATCCAATTTGAGTTTGTAATGCAAAATTTTCTCTTACTTATATTTGATTACGAAGTTAAAATATTTAATTTTATAAATATGATTTGTGAGAATTTGACTTAATTCTTCTATTGTATTTGCAGATTGAATATGCATTAAATTGGTAGGAATCATTATGGACAAAATATATTAGTTTTGAGATTTGGTAACTTTTGTTTTATTTTTTCGGCATTGATCTGGATTTGGATATTGGATATGCATTGAGCTTGTGAAGATTACTTTGGACAAAACATATATTGGTTTTGAGATTTGGTAATTTTTGTTTTATTTTATCGGATATTTATCTGTATTTGTATTTATTTTCAGTTTGTAGTGTTGGATGTACTCTAATTGGTTTTGTTACACATGTTTTGTTTTTTATTATATAATGGTCAGGTTGGATTACTTGGGTTTACATTTCTAGATATTGTTGAATGATTAATTTAGATATATTATTAATCAGAAAGGCTATTCTTTCCGAAGGAAAGTACCGAAATGAACTACCGAAATTTTAAACATGGTTCCTCTGCTGTTCTTATTAAATTGCTCCAGTTGGAGCAAAAATAAAAAAATAGAAATAAATTCTACAACTAATGTTTTGTTTGTCAAGTGGCTTAAAGCCATTTTTTGTTTTTGTTTTTTGGTTTAGCTAAAAAAGTTAAGAAGTCTTGTTTGAAAATTTTAAAACTTTTAACCTTTTCAATTTTTTGCCTTTTTTTTACATAAAATAGTTTTATATATTTTTTTAGTAATAATTATTATACACTTCGATTTTTCATAAACATTGTATTATTAAAATTTATTCATCGAAATTTATTAAACAAGATCTACATAGAATATAAAAATAAATTACAAAATTATAATAACTTAATGGATGAATCAAGGTTTTTTGTCTTTTGGTTTAAAATCAATCTAAGTTAAGTTTTTTAACTTATTGTGTTTTGATTTAAAATTACCACTACAGTTTACCAAACAAATTTTTTGTTTATTTAGCTAAAAAAGACTTTAAGCAAAAAGCCTAACTTAAAATTAAGTTGCTAAATAAGTTTGACAAATACAAAAATAAGTCAACAAATCAAATAATATGACTTTAAGCAAAAATTTTATCTAAATTTTTTTTCAGACTTCTCTCTTTAAGAAAAGTTTGACAAATACAAAAATTTAACCAAATCTTGAAAAAAAAAAAGTTTAGAAAACACAAAAATAAATTAACAAATCAAATATTATGTTAATTTTAGAGTCTTCTCGTTAAGAAGAGTTTGACAAATACAAAAATTTAATCAAATTTTAAAAAGAGTTTAAAAAATACAAAAATAAGTCAACAAATCAAATTTGTCTGAAAAAATATAATACTAAACAATGAAAAGAATTAATTACATCGATAATTTTGTTATTATCTAAAAAAATGAGATATGCTTTAAAATTTAATTTAATAAAACTATATTAATTAATATGAAAATCTTTCATTCTTTTTTTTTATTTGAGGTATGAAGTTTTCCAAAATCTAGTATGAGAAATTTTTCATACACATATTTTTAATTTTGTTATTATTAGTTTTAAATGAAAATGAACAATTTATGAATGATAAATTTCTCAGTATAATTTTTTTTATACATAGTATGAGAAAATTCTCATACATATTTTTTCTTAATTTTATTATTCTTAATTTCAAATAAAATGAGCAATTTATAAATGAAAATTTTTTAGTATAATTTTTTTCCATGCATGATAAATTTTTCATACATATATATTTTTTTTAATTTGGTCATTCTTAATTTTAAATTAAATAAGTAACTAATGAATGAGAATTTTTTAATACTGAGAACATTCTCAGTATTCAAAACTGTGAGAACATTCTCAGTGTCAATAAATTGTGAGAACATTTTCACTATTGACTTTAGCGCTTTGTAATATGAGTATGGGAAGTTACTCATAGCACGCATATATATGAGAATATTATCATATATAGAGTATTCTCATACATTTTGAAATCTGAGTATGAGAAATTTCTCATAACTTGTGTGTATGAGAATATTCTCGATGTAATGATATATGCATGAAATTTTTTTTATAGTATGTGTGTATATGAGAATATTCTCATCTTGTAATATATAAGATGTTTTTCCATTGCATGTGTGTATATGAGAATATTCTCATCTTGTAATATATAAAAAAAAAAAATTCATGACAATTTGCTTATAAATTAATATTGAGAACATTCTCAGTGTTCAAAACTGTGAGAACATTCTCAGTGTTAATAAACTGTGAGAGCATTCTCACTGTTACTTTTGGCGCTTTGTAATATGAGTATGAGAAGTTACTCATAGCACGAATATATATGAGAATATTCTCATATAGTGATAAATGAAAACTTCTCATACATTTTGAAATATGAATATAAGAAGTTTTTTATAGTACGTATGTATATGGGAATATTCTCATATAGAGAGTATTCTCATATAGTGATATATGAAACTTTTCATACATTTTAAAATCTGAGTATGAGAAATTTTTCATAACTTGTGTATGCATGAGAATATTCTCATGTAATGATATATGCATGAGAAATTTTTTATAGCATGTGTGTGTATAAGAATATTCTCATCTTGTAATATATAAGAAATTTTTATAGCACGTATGGATACGAGAATATTCTCATATAGTGATATATGAAAAATTTCTCATATATTTTGAAATCTGAGTATGAAAAAATTTTCATAACTTGTATATGTATGAGAATATTCTCATGTAATAATATATGAGAAGTTTCTCATAGTATATCTGTATATAAGAATATTTTCATCTTGTGACATATGAAAAGATTTTTCATAGTATGTGTGCATATGAAAATATTTTTATATATGAGAATATTCTCTTATAGTATTATATGAGAAGTTTCTTAAAGTATATGTATGTATGAGAATATTATCATGTAGTAATATATGAAAAAATTTCTCGTAACATGTGTGTATATACGAATATTATTGAGAATATTATCATGTAGTAATATGTGAAAATTCTCATAGCATGTGTGTGTATGAGAATATTATCGTATAGTGATACATGAAAAATATTTTCAAAGTATGTATGTATATGAGAATATTATCATGTAGTGATACATGAGAGATTTTCTCATAGTATGTGTGTATATGAGAATATTATCATATAGTAATATATGAAAACTTTCTCATACATTTGATGCGGGAAAAACGATCTACTTTGAATAAAAAAAAATAACTTTTTACCTAATCAACGAACTTACAAATAATAATTTAAAAATTAATAAACTTCTTTTCTTTTTTTTTTTTGTTTTTCGATCGCTCTAAATTTTTTATTTTTTTATTTTTTCATAATAGAACGAATCTAAAAGTATATATATTTTAATTAAAGTTAAAAAAAATTTAAAAACGAAAAAACTCTTATAAAAATTTTAAAATAACTTTTTTTAATGAGTAACAAAATTGAAAATAATAATTTGAATTTTTTCTTTAAATTTTGCATTTATCTTTTAATTTTTGAGAACATGAAATATTTTTTTTTAGTAGGAGAGAAAAATAAAAGTAAAAGAACCCAAGATATCTTTCACCCAATTCAAGCTCTCTTTTTCCTTCGGTAATAACTTTCGCTCATAACTTTCAGGACTTGTAGCATTCCTCATTATTAATTGAACAGATAGTTTTATGAATGTACAAATTTAAAATTTTTTTATATTATACAGGTTAAATGGTTAAATACGTATAAAAACTTTTAAAAAGTACTATTCACAACAAAATAGACCATAAATGAAAGTTTTTAGCGACAAAATTAATAGTTTAGTTTCGTCTCAAAAAATATTTTTTAATTGCAATATGTACTATTTGTGATGTTTTTATGGGTTACCAGATATAACCTTTTGCAACAAAATATGTTTTTGTGTTGCAAATTACAACCTTCTTTGACGAAAAATATTTGTTGTCAAAACTTTGCGACAATGATCTTTTGTCGCTAATATTATATTACGGGATGAATTATTTTGTTGTCTTAAATTTCTAATTCGGAACGATAATAGTGGTTCAATGATGAAAATTATTCGTTGTTAATACTATTATTTGCGATGAATTTATTTGTCGTCGTAAATTTCTATTCAAAATTATGATAATTTTTAACGACGAATTCTGTAAATAGGCGATAAGTTTCTTCCTAAATACGCAACGAATATTTTCGTCGCTATATTTTTTATTGTGCGACAAAATAATAATTTCGTCGCGAATAGGAATTTGCGACAAGCCTATGGCGACGAAACGAGAGACGAAATGTTTTCGTCTCTATTTTTGCGACGAAATAACTACTTATAGAGACGAATTTGTTTTGTCTTTAAAGTACCAATTTCTTGTAGTAGGGATTACTGCCTGGACGCCCCAAAAAATAAATGATTTAATAAAGCACAACATGATTTATGTTTTAACCCACCTTATTTTATAAATTTTCACATTAATTGCTCTCAAAGGGATGAATTCGGCCATTCTATTCGGTAATTTTTTTCGGGACGAATCGTATTTTCAATGAAATAATAGATGGAGACAAAATATCACATTTCTACCTTACCACATTGCTATTCTTAATGGGAATGGGGCCATAAGAATTCATGCACCGGTGGATGATATTAATTACCTTTATTTAGTGGGGGTGCATATGTATTTATAATAATCTAGAGAAAAAAAAAAAAGAGTTGCACATGTAGGTTGTGTTGTCTTCTTCCATTGGATGACAAGAAAGGTTTGAATCTTTCTCACACTCACAAAGACCCTAATATTAATATATGATTTTATTTGGTAACTTGGTTTTAAGTTAAATTTTTTGCTTAAAGTTATTTTTAAAGTTAAAAAGCTTAAAATTCGTTTGAAAGAGATATTAGATGACTTTAAACCAAAAGCTTAAAGGGGCATTAAGTCAAAAGACAAAAAAATTTGCTTAAAATTGTTATAATTTTATAATATCTTTTTAGATAATTTTGTATTCAATATAGACATTGTTTGATAAATCTTGACGAATACATTTTACAAATATAATTTTTATAAAAAATAAATTTATATAATAAAAGTTATGATATTTTTAAAAAATATCGCCAAAAAAATTATGTAAAAACAAAAATGCTAAAATCCTTTAAGTTGAAACATGGGTCTTTTTGGTTTTTTGGGCTTCATTTGGTAATCAACGTAAAATCATCTTTTAATCTTTTTATTCAAAATTCTAAAAAAAATCATCAATTGAAAAACAAAATTCTCCCTGCATGATAATTAAAAGTCACTTTTTAATCAAACAAGTTTTTTATATATTTAGTTTAAAGGTGAAAAAAAATAAAATAAAAATCCTGACTTTAAACTGAAATACAAAATGGGAGCATAGACATACAAGTAAAGAGAAAAGTAATTATGAAAAGAAAAAGATTTAAAGAGTGGGCTAAGAAGAAAAGTATACTCTTCACCAACTTATCTTCAAAACTTAAAATATGTACCAAATTCGTGAATTTGATCCTTTCTCACTTCTTCAATAGTGTTGCCTTGTCGTGTCGTTTGGTTCTACTTAAAGTTTTTTAGCTTAAAATTTAAAAAGTTATCATCTTCTCGTTTGAGAACTTTAACTTTTTACCTTTGATTTATTGGTTTTTAGTCTTTTTGTCCTATTTAGTTGCAATTTTTATTTTTATTTTCTCAAAAAAAATTATCCGAAAATAGATAAAACTCGTTTGTTAGTAGTTTTCAGATAACTATTTCAGAAAATTGAGTTGAAAACTGACCTAAAACGATTTAAAACTGTTTTCGCTTTTCTCTCTCTGTCGCAGGATTTGATGCATTAAGAAATAACTCAGAGTTTTGATAGCCAAACGCATTTTATCTTTTCAAAATATTATGAATTTTTTTTTTCAAAATTCGTTTTTGAAATATTTTTTTGAATATAATTTTTAAAAACTACAATCAAACAAGGTTGCCTTTTTACTTATTAACCTAAAGTATTTTTTATATATTTTTGAAATATCCTAACTTTTATTATAAATATCAATTTTTTATTAAAAAATTATATTTTTAAACCCACTCGTCGAAATCTACTAAACAAGATCTATATTTAATATAACATTATATGAAAATCTCTTTAAACCAAACCTGCTTTTAGCTTTTAAATCACCCTTAAATTTCACCAAATGAACTTTTTACTTATTTAACTTAAAATTACTTAAAAGGAGAAAGCCTAATTTAAAAATTAAAACTAAGTTACCACGGGGGAGGGAGGGAGGAGGAGGAGGAGGGGAGGATTAATAATACTTCTCTCTCTTGTAGTTTTAAACCATTGAAAAGTCTTGCATTTTAAACCACTGACTATCAAAAAGTATTGCACATTGAATTTGTTAGAACTGTTGGAATGTTCTCCAAATTGTGTTTTGATCTGACAAGCACAAAATATCAATAACTTGGTAAACATTGTAACATATTTTATTTTATTTTTTTTGAATATTTTATAATGTTCGAGTTAGTTTACATGCACTCTAGTTAATCCCAAAAAAATGAATTGCATCATCCAATATTGCATTAATTGAACCAACCTGATCTCAAATTTATGCTCTACATGACCGCCCAAGTCTAAATGCAACTTGATAAAGTTAGGGTTAGTTTGGATTGCAGGCCTAGACAATGGATTGGTTGGACTAAAAATATGTTGGGACAAGCATTAGGATTTGGCGGTTTGGGATTATCTATCTATCTCTCTCTCTCTCTCTCTCTCTCTCTCTTTTTTTGACATTAGGCCCGTGAAATCTACAAATTTTGAATTGTTTATTCTGAATTCCGAGACTTGTCCCACCTATCCCATTTAATCCCATCTTCCAAATCAAACATCGTCGTTAGGATAATCAGCTATTTCCCAAAGATATATGACCTCCATTAAGCATTTGTATTTTTGCATGTATATAGTATAATATGGTAGTGCCTCTTTTGTTTCATAAATGTCTAGATTGCATGATTAATTTTTTTTTTTTTGGAAAAATAGAGATGGGGGCTAACTGAGTACTAGTCTAGGACTTGAGCCCTTCTAGCGTTAGGATGGCGTAAGCAAAGCACTTCTTGTGTGCTCACCGAGTGATTAAGTGATTGATCTTTTCCTAATTTTCAGTTTCAAGTTCTCATTAGGAGCTCAATTGGTACTTGAGCACCTGTTTTTTAATCAATTTTTAGAGAGGAGTGCTAGTTAAGTGCTTGCTAGGAATTTGAGTGTATCACCCTTCTTTGGTTTCTAAATTGTAGCACTCACAAAGCACTTATGCCGTTTTTCAAGGCACTATAAGAGCACTTGAGCTCTTCTTTGGCCTGTAAGAATATGCTCGCAGAGTGCTCACTCAACGCTTGTCAGTATGAACTCAAAGTGCGATAAACTCATTTTTTGAAGTAACCATATGACATATCTATTTCGTTTGTAAAGTCTTTTTTTTTCTTTGTGCATGCATTAGGGTTTTAAAAGAGTTCGGTGAGCATTCAAGAAGGTTGCTAAGGTTTTCAAGATCTCCTCTTTACCCCTATGTGCATACTCCCTTTTGTAGTAATTTAAGTGATCTTAATTATCTGTTAGAGTGCTTTTACACCTTAGATTGTGTATTTCTAAAAATTATATATTTTTTTACACTTTTTATTTCATCCTTCACACACTTGGCCAACTTACATAGATGTTGTTGTTACATAGAGAGAGAGAGAGAGAGCTTATGAATGCTATAGAATCAAGAAAGAGCTCGAATAACTAGGTCAAGCTGCGAATACATTTGGTAATAATTGCAAATCTTCTCTTTTGTGTGTCTTACACCATGTTTGATTTATAATGAATTTTTTATGGGTTGATGTCACAATTTTCTTTGTCTTGCAAATATATTTTAGGGTATTCACATTGAATTTCTTCTCTTCCTTACTTGTATTGACGGTTGTATTTATGCATAGATTCTTTGTTTTAATAAAGTGTGAAATAGTGAGAAAGAATCTTGAATGAATTTTTAACTACATTTTAAAGTCAAAGTTAATTTTTGAATTAGCCTATTTACACCACTCTCTAGGCTCATTTTTTCAATTTTAGCTTTTTTGGCGACGCTACAATGCAATGTGCCTCTTTTGATTTTAGAGCTGTAAACTACAACTCTCCTAATATTTTATTGGCAAAGTGCCATTAACCCAAAAAAAATTACTTTAAAACGAGAAAATTAACTGGTTTATGGCCGTTAAATGGCTTTTTAATTTTAATAATTTTATTTAAAAAATTAACACACGTTTGGCTTTCGTTTGGTTTTGTTTATGTTAGATTTTTTAAATAAAATATTAAAAATTTAAATGTAATAACAAACAAACATATTTTTAAATTCTTCCAATAATGAGGAACATAAAAAGTATAAAATTAGCCTAAAAACTATACAAAAATCAATAAAACAAGAAAAGCCACTTCAAAAAAAAAAAAAAAAAGAAACCCTATTCGGAGCACTTAGTTCTATAACTATATATACTAGCAAATCAGCTTACTTTGTTATTGTTAAGAGTCCGATTTGTCTCCAGTCCATGGAATGAACTAGAGCGTCTAGTTTAGGTGGGTGGAGTTTATTGGGATCTCTCACTTTAATAATTTAAATTATTTATTTTATTATTTATAATGTATAAAATATTTATATAAAATATTTGTTGAGTTAGGTATTTTGTATTTTACAGAAGTCATTTATTATTTTATTTTGATCTATACGTGTTTGAGTTGAAGTAGAATTAAGAGTTCACTAGGAATTTATATTGTATAGGATTTAATATTAAATGGGCTTATGAGCTTTTAGGATTTTCTTGGAATGTCTATAAATAAAATATTGGTAGAACTCTAGAGCTAGACAGAAAAATATTGAGAAACTAACTGGTAGAGATAAGAGAGACGGTTGTTGTATTCTTTTACATTCGACGTAGGAAAATATTTTTTCTCTCTCGCTCATGGACGTCGGCCGGTTTGGGCCGAACCACGTAAATTCTCGGTGTTGATTATTTTCTACTTCTTTGTGCTTGAATTTTTTGCTTCTATTTGCGTTTGGAAATTAGTGTTCAAATCCCAATACTATTAAGTGCGGTCCTTGAACAAATCACAATTATCTTTAAAAAAAAACTGTATCAATAGTTGACATTCATTTTTTTAATAACTTAAAGGCCTGTTTGGGTGAACACGGTTTATTAGTTTATTGGCTTATAAGCCAAAAATAAGCCATGTCACCCAAACGAACCAAATAAGCCAAATTTTAGGCTAATAAGCTAAATAAGCTAAAAATTACCCAAAAGAATCAAGCTTATTTAAGCAAATAAGTCAAAAATCACCCAAACGAACCAAGCTTAAACGAAGTGGCTTATTTGTGTCACCCAAATGAACCAGCCTATTTGTATTTTGGTTTATTTGCTTATAAGAAAATAAGCAATAAACAATCCACCCAAACAGGGCCAAAGTTTCTAAAATAGTTTAATTATTTTGTTTTAAAGCCAAACGCTAGTGAAGATAGAGTCGTATAAGTATTAGCGACATCTTTGAGAGAAAATATAATAATTGCTTGTTTTTAAAGCAAATCAAGAATAGTTCTACAGAACAACAATAAAGTGAATTTTAGTTGCATTTCAATTGATGCACCATTTGGTAAATGCCCAAAAAGCACATATATTAACCTTTTTTTGCGGCTGAGTGGTTAAAAAAGAAAATTAGTTGCTTCTTGAGATCACTTACTTTCATTTAATGCAAAGAAATTTATATTGGGCACTATTTGGGCTTTTTTTTTTTATTTTTTGCTTATTTTATCTTTTCTTAACTTTTTTTATTTTTAATTAAATTTTTTTATTTTTTCGAATTGTCTTGATGAGATAAACTAAAAAAATAAAAAAAATAATCGAAAGATAAAAAAAAGTTCAGTAATGACGAAAATAAACAACATAGAATTTAATTTATTCGCTTATTTTGGTTTATTTCTATCTTTTTTGAATTTTTTTATATTATGATAAAAATAAATTTAGTTTTTCGGCTTGTCCCGATGAAATGAGTCAAAAAATATAATAATTTTAGTAAACAATTAAAAAAGTTCACTAAAGCCTTAATTGACAATCTTAGTTTTTTGGTTAAAAACAGGAAAAAGTAAGGTTACTCGTTTGGCAAAAAAGTAAAAAAAATTAAAAATTAAAAAGTCAAATCAAAATACAAATTTTTAGAATATTCTATTCAAACTCTCACCACTTTTAAAATATATAATAATTCCCTTATTCATAATTTATTTACTACAACTACTAACTAAATATAATTATTAATATCAAATATAAAGAACGGTAAAATTGTTAACTTTGAATAGAAAGAAAAAAGTTACATTTTTACCCAAACAAACTTTAAAAAAGCTAACTTAAAAGTTACATTACCAAACAATCTACTTTGAACCAAATTTAATTTTTTTTAGCTAAAATACAAAAAAAAAACTAACTTTGAAGCTAGTTTTCAATCAATCGGGTCTTAAAAATAAAAATAAACCAAATAAAATAAACAAATAAACAATTATCCTATTGGGATGTGTTTTGATTGCAACTTATGACAAAAGCTAATTATTAAAAAGTTAAAGTCAAAAATACCAAAATAGAGTTCTTAAAAATAACCTTTTTAAAAGTTGTTTTGGTCCATAAACGAAAAGAAAAAGCCGAGACAAACAAATTAGTGCCTATCTTTTTTTTAAAAAAAATAATGTTTATTTAAAAAGTTATAATAATAAACACCCCATGTGGAATTGTTTGGCTCCATTGTTTTTTGGCACTTTTTATCTTTATTTTATTTTTTAAAATTTTTGATAATTTTTCTTTCACATTTAAATGTCATCTTGATAAGGGAAATCTTTTTAAATAAAATAAATAGACCATTATTAAAAAGTTAAAAACTACAAAAGGGCAAAATTATCACAAAAAAAATAAGATAATCGACTTTTTTTATCTTTATTATTTTTTCAAATTTTTTTATTTTTAATTTTTTTGCTTTTTTAGATCCTGATTGGCAATCTTGGCTTCTTGGCTAAAACGCCAAAAAGTCAAGGTTGTATGTTTGGCAAAAAAAAAATCCAAAAAATCAAATCAAAACTTCTAGAATATTCTATTCAAACTCCAACTATTTTTAAAATATAATTATACATTGTATTCATAACTTATTACTGCCACTATTAATTACATATAATTGTTAATAACAAATATATAAAAGGACAAAATTATTTATTTTGAACAAAAAGTAAAAAATTAGCTTTTTATCCAATCAACTAACTTCAAAAAACCTAGCTTAAAAGCTAAATTACCAAACAATTTACTTTGAATCCAGTTTTATTTTTGACTAAAAACGTTAAAAAGCAAAAAGTTAACTTCTATGCTAGTTGCCAATTGGACCTTAGTTAAAAGATAAATTGAAAAAGTAAAAAAGTGGTTCAATAACAACTTAAAAAAAAAACCAAAAAGTTAGTTTAAGCTAGAACAAAATGGGCTTGATTCCCAAAATGAGAAAGAATATATATATATTATAAAAAAGCAAAATATGTGTTAATTTTTCAGTTCCATAACATTCATATAAAAAGTGAAGGGAATTTTAATTTGAAACCTACCTTTGTCTTGTTTTCTCAAAAAAGAGCTCTCTCTTATGAAACGTAGTCGAAGAAAAATTTTAAATGCATACACCTAATTGCTAAATGCATTGATCTTTCTTCATATGCACAAATATTTATGTATCGTGCATAAGCATTTCAATGCATGTGGTGTTATTTACTAAGCATATGCATGTATGCATTAAAAACCTATTATCACATAGTTTGACTATTTTTGTGTGGATTTATTGCTCTTTTTTGCCATAGTTAGAAGCTACATTACCTTACATCTAAGGAAAATTGAACAAAGATCGCCCCCAATTGTCCACAATGAGGCTCAAAGCAAACTCAAACCTATAGAAAATTGAAGCGATGCCATTAAATTACAAAAGTTTTCGCGAATATATTACCCTTTACATTCTTACACTATAACTAAAATATTGCTTGCACCCTTTACTTATGATTGGTATAATCAAATCCTCACACTTTAGGTCAAGTCCCAATATCCACTCCTCCGTCGTCATGATATTACTATGGTTGACAAAAACTTAATTATTGATGGGCTATTTGGTCTTTTTGTTCATTCTTGCCTAAAGCTAAGAGAGGCTAATACATGCATTATATATATAGATGAGGAAATGAATAGAAGAGGAAAATAGTAGATAGTGCTGAGGTCAAATGCGAAGAAGAGGGGGGGGGGGAAAGGAGAACAAATAAGGATGGAGGGAAGGATGTGTGCGTGTGGGAGGCTAAGCCATATTAGGATTTCATGAATTTCTTAAAAACCCAAATAGAAAGTTTGCAAAATGTAACAAATATGGGGTGTGGTCTTAAAGGAACCAGGGTGTGGTCCTAAAGAAATCGGGCTATGTTCAACCAAGAATTTAATGTAGAAAGGGGATCTAAAATAAAAAGAACTTATTTTCTGACTGATTTCTCAGCTTAGGATAAATCATCATCGTTAACCTATTATGCATTGCAGCTTATCTATTGATTTTTCTCCCTGATAGATATAGCATATGGTGATACTCCAAACCCAATTGCTATTGTGTTTTTTGTAGGGTTCTTTAGAAAAGAGAATTAGTAAATATGAGATATCGGAATAACTGATAGTATGAAGACGTATGATCGGGGATCAATGAAATCATGGATCATCCATAAGAGCACGACCATTCTCCCTATTTATAACCCTTTGATGAAATTATTAGGATATAAACGAGATTCTTAAAAGATATCATTAGATCACGAATTCTTATCTGGATATCTTGGATCAATGTTCAATTCCTAATTAACAAGGTCAGCCTATGGTTGACCTTTACGGTACCCGACCCACTCGGGTCGAGTGACTTCGGGTCACCCAAGTAACTCGAGTAGGTGAGCCTAAGGTGTCTCTAATGGTTTGACATAATCATTTGCTTAGCCACCAAGCCATGTGTCTCTCAACGTCCCGCGGAGAACTTCGTATACTGCCATTAATCATATTCATTGTTTCTGAAACAACTCGTTGATTCTCTGTGGAACCTTTGATAATATAATTTGTGCCATATTATCTCAACTGTATATTCACTGCTTGACTACATGGTCTGTGCTATAGTTACATAATCTCATAGTTTGTGCTAGTCTTAGTCAATGTTATGGCTACATAGCCTGTGTTATGTCTAATTGGCAATAAGTTAAGTTAAGTACCCCGGAATTGAGTAACTCGAGTTATCCGAATCTCTCAAGTCGTTCTAGTGCTCGGCGTATTCTAGCATAAGCTAGTCTTTTAAGAAGTCTATTACTCGAGTGACTTATCTGAGTTGCCTATCTGGAGTGATTCATAGGATCGCCTCGGCAACGTATATTGCCTTCTTTTTTCACTGAGATTGTTTTAACTACTTGATATGTCCTGAGTTACTCACTGAGCTATTCAGCTATTCAGCTATTTTAAGAGATTCTTATTGTTTTGGGTTTCGTCGTTCCCCGCTCATGGTCCGTTGCATCATTCTTCCTTCGTATTGTCACCATTGAATCAGTTGAAGCACTCACCCGAACGGTTCGACAGTTAATTTATTAATATATGTATGTAT
>JAULJZ010071744.1:0-13050 GCA_032270985.1 Heliamphora pulchella | reverse complement strand
GAGAGAGAGAGAGAGAGAGAGAGAGAGAGAGAGAGAGACGGGGAAGAGGGTTGGGGGAAGAGAGAGAGAGACAAGGGAAGAGAGAGATAGACAAGGGTATGGTTGGGGGAAGAGAGAGAGGGAGACAAGGGTATTCTTGTAATTTAATGTTTTTTATTAACGCCGTTTAAAAATAGTTAACGTCAAGAAATATCAATATAATTATCCCAAACGTGTGAATTTAATTATATTTGACCGAAATATTAAAAGAAATTAGTATAATTTATCCAAAAATAAATGCATTTTATTTATTACTTCAATTCTTCCTCTCTCAACTCTCTCTCCACCACAATACTCATCCTATATCTCTCCGCCACTATACTCATTATATATATTTGTGATATAAAAAATTTACTGCAATATCTTATCTCACGATATAAAAAATAAGTTTAGTATATAAAAAATACATGCACTCTATTTATTACTTCAACTCTTTTTCTCTCTCTCCCACTAATTGCCTAATATTATTAATCGCATAACTGCATAAGATGCTTATGGTCTGAGTTTCTTTTTTCTTTTTGGATTGGAAACTACTGGGTGAAATCTTTTTATCAGAAGAAAGCTTTCTTTCTTCTCTTTTTCGTTTTTCATTTCTTCTTTCTTAATATAAATTCTCCTCTTTCGTTTCAGTTTCTCTAAAATCGTTTTCAATGCCATGAACTTAGCTTGCGGCCACGAAACTGAACCAACATGATAGTGATACAGTTCTCCCATTAATCCATTATTATAATGCAATGAATAGGATTAATTAAGTAGAGAATCTAGAGATGGTTCATGTTTGGTAACAATGGAAGCAATTGAATTACAGGCAACAGAGCTGAAATGCGGAGGATTGGTGGTGGCGTGCACGTTCGATCACCGCGTGGCGGACGCCCACTCGGCCAACATGTTTCTCGTGTCATGGGCTGAAATGGCTCAGGCAAAACAACCATCTCTGCTGCCCTCATTCCGGCGGTCGTTGCTCAACCCCCGCCATCCCGGATCATATGACTCCTCTCTAAACGACATGTATGTGCCTGTCTCGACGTTGCCACCTCCAGATCCAGAGCCTCAGCATCCCAGTGCCGATCAGCTTATAAGCCGCATCTATTACATTGAGTCCGACCAACTCAATCGCCTCCAGTCCGTTAGTAGCATCGGAAGCAACAAGAATACTAAGCTCGAGGCATTTTGTGCTTTCTTATGGAAGACGGTTGCTGCCAGGGAAGTCGAAATGGACAAGATCTGTAGGATTGGCATCGTGGTGGACGGGAGGACGAGATTGATTGACGGAGAGAGCGACATGAAACTGATGAATTCTTACTTTGGGAACGTTCTTTCCATTCCTTTTGGGAAGAAAAGAGCCAGCGACCTGCAGGAGAGGCCGCTGAGCTGGGTGGCCGACGTGATTCATGAGTTCCTGGGAAGTGCAGTGACGAAGGAACACTTCTTGGACCTAATAGACTGGGTGGAGGCTCACCGCCCTGAGCCTGCTCTCGCAAAAATATACGCCGGCAGCGGCGGCGACTGGAAGGACGGGTCGGCTTTTGTGGTCTCGTCCGGCCAGCGTTTTCCGGTATCAAAGGTGGATTTCGGGTGGGGGAAGGCAGCGTTTGGTTCCTACCACTTCCCCTGGGGTGGAGACGCCGGCTATGTAATGCCCATGCCAAGTCCAGCAGGGAACGGCGATTGGGTAGTCTACGTTCACCTGTTGAAATGGCAAGTGGAGCTGATTGAGACACTGGCCAGCCATGTCTTCAGGCCTTTGACTTTTGATTATCTTAATTAAGAAAATGATATTTAAGCTTAGCCTATTTAGACCTCTTAATTAATGTTAATGCAATTTTATTAAGTATTGAGCAGTGCTATAAAGGCCGAATGGGGTGGCCTAATTTCCAAGCCGACTGATGTGGAGGCTTACGTGGCTGGATGTGTCAGGAATTGTCAAAGCCTACTTAATTGTATTTTTCTTTCTTTTTGCACCAATTTTAAGTTTATCACCATTTTATCTCAAAAGGCAGTATAAAGGGCTCGTCTGGAATATTCGATTATTTATTTATTTTATTTTAACTAAAACATAAAAAAAAATATAAAAGATAAAAAATAATGTAATAAGTCAAAAAGTTAGATTTTATATTATTTATTTTCATCTTTAGTGATTTTTAAAAAATTTTAATTTATTTTTTTGATTCATCTTAATAAGATAATTTAGAAAAATTTTAAAAAATAGCGAAAAGATTAAAAAAAAAGGCGCCATTTTGCTTAGCATTTCTCAATTGTATAGGGAAAGGATGTTTCCATGTTTTGAGTAAGGAAAAAAAAACACAAAAAAAAGTGAATTCAAATGAAGGCTTTTTTAACATAATTTGTTAAGAATTCAAATATTGGACTTAAGTATAAAACTAGCATGTGACAAAAACTAGATCCGAGCAAAAAAATAGTTGTGGAAGGCACTTCTTAAATTTAAACTGATGATGATCAAAGTCACTCAATTCAATTTGCAAAAGCATAAAAATTTTAAAAAATTATTAAAAAACCACACAATAAGGACAAATCGTTACAGCCCCATAATGCATTGCAATCCCATTATTAAATACCTAAAAGTGCAATATTTTTTCGTCTGTCAATTAGAGTTTCTCAACGATAGAATGGTAATGGTGATAATGATGGTGATGATCGATGATGATAAATATTGAGATTTGGGAATATTTGTTGTTTACAATTTTTTTTTGGCTAAGAGTGGGAAAAACAGGATAAAATTTTCATATTACGAATTTTTTTTGAAGTTAACACAAAACAAATGAGGAACTTTGTTCTAACTATAAATCATTTTAGTCAATAGATTAATTAATCTCTTGCTAAAATTTACAAAGGTGTAGGAATCGTACTAAAACTGGTATATTTTTCTGTTGTGTTTAGATTTGGAATTATAAAGCAAAATTGACTAATTTCTACAAAAGTCAAGATGAGTTTTATAATATCTGGGTTAGTTTAGTTTTTGATTACCGCTTTATAACGATATTGAGGTGCACTATTATTGATACTGATTGAAAATGATTATGAAAATATAGATATTATAAAGATAAAAATGATACTTTAAACAGCGTCTCGGCCGCTGGGGGACAATAAAGTATATCAGCGAGGTGATGTAATAAGAGCGGTAGGTCACTGCCAGATGACTAAGGAATGATCATTTTCCACATCGCGAAGGGAGAGAGAGTTCTTGTGCTATAAAAAAAAACCTTGAACCTCTACATTTAAGGAGACCTTTTTTCAGATAGTAGAGACCCTAACAAAATTTCACAGTTAAGCGTGCTTGGACGGGGGCAATGCAATGATGGGTGACCCCCTAGAAAAAATAAAATCGTGAGGGCTTTTGCCCAAAGTGGACAATATCATTGCCATGTGAGTAGTCGGGGTGTTTCAGATGGTATCAGAGCCGACTCTCCTCACCTCCGAGTGTGGGCCCCCGCCGTCTTGCATGACACGTGGGCAAGCTACTAGAGCTAGCAGGCTACTGCACGAGGACGTGCAGCTCTAAGGAGGGCGAATTATGATATCCTGGTATCCCACATTGAAAAGGGATAGGGAGTTCCTGAGTTATAAAGAAAAAATTTTAGACCCCTACATAGCAACAAGGACTTTTCCCAAGTGGTAGAGACCATAGCAGAACTCCGTAGTTAAGCGTGCTTAAGCGGGGGTAATGCAAGGATGGGTGACCGCCTAGGAAGAACAAAACCGTGAGAGTTTTGCCCAAAACGGACAATATCGTTGCCATGCGAAGGGTCGGTGTGTTACACTATCCATCCCAACTTTTTACAAATATATTTAAAACATCTAATTTCAAACCAATAACATAAACAAACGCATATAATTACCAAGATAAAATACTCAAACACTTTAATCCAAACTACCGCTACGAAAAAAATAAACTTATAGCCTGTGCCAAAGGAAATTGAACAATAGTCACCAAAATACTACTGTGACTACATTATTAATATTCAAATAGTTTTCAAACAGAAACTCCACAAGTGCAATTACTGATGAGCTACAGTAGAATCTGGAATGTCCAAACACATGAACAAATCAGAAGAGTCAAAGTTTATCAATAACTAACAAATGTAATAACTAACAAATGTAAGTATGAAATAGTTAGATGAAATATGTGCAAATTGAAACAAAAATAAAATAAAAATATATAATATCTCATTTCGTTTGATCCACAAATCTTTAACAACTTTGAGACTTATTCTATTAAAACTTTCAATCAATCTAAAGTTAACTGCTCATGAGGAATATGACACGCCTAAAATAGTAGATAAGCCTTCCCTTACCACGCTAGTCTTTCTGGATATGAGGGGTGTGTCATTTTTCTTATTTAAATAAAAGTTAAATGAATATTTGTATGTGATTTTTAAAATGATATATTGTTAATAATAGTAATATGTTAAAAAGTTAAATTGTTATTTCTTAATATATAACTATAGTAAAGATTTAAATCATGCATCATACATAACAGTATCACAATCAATATTATTTTTTTACTTTTCTTTGTTATCAAAGATTATTAATTATATTAGTATTTATAATATCATAAATACTTAGTGAAATTCTTTTACAATACAATAATATCGTATTTTTTTTAATTTTAAAAACAACATAAATTTTAAAAAATATTTTTTGTGTCCAATTAGCAATTAAAAATAACTGCAAACATTCAATTTGTAGTAAATAAAATTAGAATATGTGTATCAATAAATTTTATGCTATTTGTTAACGCTTGAAAAAAATTCACGTCCGCGACGCCCGATTCCCGTTACAAGTTGACGATACGCCCGATATCCGTTACACGCGACCGCGATTTAAAACCTTGCTCCTCGCCCATGCCCAATTTTATCCCACTCACCAAATTTTGAAACCCATCCATCACGCTTGCTGACAGCCAACTCACCTCTCAAAATTCATCCACTTTGTTGTCGATTCAGACTGTTTGACTATTTATGGCTTGCTGATTGTTAGAAATATTTATGTGGATTAAGTTTGATTGTTAGAAATATGTAAAGATTATTTTCTTATTAGAAACGTAAACCGTCTAATAGGTAAAGATTGTAAGGTCATTTTTGAAGAGAACTTAACATCACAACATAGATTTATAGTACGAGATATTTACCTTAAGAGACAACTTAAAGCGAGAAAAGATATTAGAATCCCACGATTTAGATGGTAGAATCTTAAAGGTGAAACAAAATGTATAAAGAAGTAAGGTGGGATTTGAAGGAAAATACTAATATTATGTGGTGTACAATGGCAGAATACATTAAGAGAATATCGAAAGAAGTTCTTTGAGAGTCGAAAGAAAAATGTCCTATAATTAAGGAAATTTGGGAGTAGAATGACGAGGTCTCAACCATAGTAAAAATAAAGAATGAATGTTAAAAGGTGGGAAAAAGTTAAAAATGAGAACTATTTTAAGAGTTATAAACAAGCTTGTAAGGATGGATGCTAAATCGAAAGCTCATGATAATTTTTTTATTAGATTAAAGAACATCTATAAGCTCGCTAAGTGGATAGAAAGAAAAACAAGAGACCTTACTCAAGTTATATGTATAAAAACGAGAAAACGGGGATTCAAGGCTCAAGGGTGTTAGTGAAAGGTGAGGAGATTAAATAAATATGAAAAACTTATTTTGAGAAATTATTAAACGAAAACATGTACAAAGATTCGAATGAGAGGAATTTAATAACTCAGATGAAACTATATCGCAAATAAAAAAATTTGAAATAGAAACTGCAATGAAAAGAATAAAATCAGGTAAAACTTTAGGATTAGATGGTAGAAGTGCTTAAATGAAGTGGGAGTGTATTGGTTAATAAAATTGTTTAATAAAATCATAATAACTAGAAAGATACCTGAAGAATGAACAAAGAGTATTTTAGTACACACACACACACATGTGTGTGTGTGTGTGTATAAATAAAGAAGATATTCGAAATTGAACAACTGTAGAGGTATTAAGTTGATGAATCATACGATGAAGTTATAAGGAAGACTGATTGAGTATCATCTAAGGTTAACAACATAGTCATAGGATCAATTTGGTTTTATAACTGGCAGATCAATTATAGAAGCAATCCACTTACTGAGAAGATTAATGAAAAAAAACATAAGGAAAATAAGAGAGATCTTTATATGATTTTTATAGACTTAGAAAAGGCCTATGAGAGTGCATTGAGATATCATATGACGGGTGTTTGAGAGAAAGTGAGTGACAAAAGGGTACATTGATGTGATAAGAGACATGTATGATAGAGCTGTCATGACAATTAGACCACCCATAGGAGAAACAAGTAGATTCCTTATTACAGTAGGATTACACCAAGGATTGGCTTTTAGTTCTTATCTCTTTGCCTTAGTTATGGATGAATTGACTAGATATATTCAGGATGATGTTCCATAGTGTATGTTGTTCGCTGATGATATTGTATTAGTGCATAGGATTAAGAGTGGAGTTAATCCTAAATTAGAAATGTGGAGAGAAGTCTTGAAATTAAAAGGGTTTCGAGTAAATAAAAATAAAAATGAATATATGAAATATGATTTTGCCATTAGTAAGAGTATTAATAGTGAAAAATGTAAAAATTCACAACAAAGAGATACCTAAGAGTGAATATTTTCGTTATCTAAATTTGATTATTAACAAAGATAAAGAAATTGCAAACGGTGTAATACATAGAATCAAAGTTGGTTAGCTCAAATGAAAAGGGCTTTCGGTGTTCTATATGATTTGACGGATACCTATAAGAATAAAAAAAAAAAATTAAAAATATTAAATTAAAAATAAAAAGATTCATGGAATGGTAAGGGTTACACCAATTCATGATAAGTTAAGAGAAAATGGCTTAAGGTTGTTTGGATATATACACCATAGACCAATTGATGCAATAGTAAGAAAATGCGACAAGAACTTGGATAATAAAAACACTATGGGGAAAGATAGACCTAAATTGACGTGGGATGACATATTAAGAAAAAATATAAACTTATTGAATTTAACTGAAGATATAACCCTTAACATAGCAGAATAACGTAAAAGGATTCATGTAACTGATCTCAATTGAATAAAACAAATGCTTAGTTTGGTTGGTAAGCTTTAGTGTTGGAAATTTGTGTGGACTATGCTTAATTATGTATGGTGCACACCTATTTTATGAAATGTCACCACACTTGGTATAAAATCTTTTGTCCTAAGCCTGATTGGCTGATTACTTTGCCCATTGTAGGGCTACATACATCCATATTTATGTGGTAAAAGAGTGTAGAACATTTCAAAAATACAATGCTAATTGAGGAAATACTCTGCCATTTTATCAATGGATTGAGTGACAAAGAATGAAAAAAGTCCACAAATTAGGAAGAGAAATACGACTTATGAAACACTTCAACTTATGGTTTTTTCAGATGAGATACAAAATGTTACTTGCAACCAAATGTAAAATTACGAACATGAATTGGCCATATGTAATACACTTCAATTTGGGGCCCTCAGTTTTGGAAACTCAATTGAATACAGGCACTCAGTTGAGGGTTTCTTTTTCCCGATGAAATTGTGCAAATTACCAAGAGAGTGTTCCTGAAATTTAACATTGGGATTGACTATCGGCTTCGGTGTTGACTGGAAGTAGCTCAGAGCAAGGAGCTTGCCTGATAGGAAGCTAGTTAGGAGAGAAGACAAAAAGTCACCAAATGATATGGTTGAATTGCTTGGTATAATGAAGTTACACCACTAAAATGAAGTATAGAGACAAAAAATGATAACAGTAACCAGATGATACCAAGCATTCCTTAAAATAGAGAGACTATATCCTTCACATTAGTTCGCGATAGAAAGAGCATTAGATTTTAAAGTACAGTATCTTCACATATTTTAACTAGGATTTCAGTTTACATTAGAAAAACTAATGCAAGATAATTCATTTCTATTCTATTTCCAATACTGAATTAAAAGAAATCCATTTGCCCCAGGGAAAAGAAGAAAAAGTGTGTACTTCTGCCAAAGTGTCAAATAATACAATGACTTATTGACTAACTCACGAATTTATTAATTGAAAAAGGAATTTACAAACATAAATTGGTATGAATGTGAACATGGCCATGCTCCAGACCTTTTGGTCTTTCCCTGCTCAATCCCCAGCCATTTTAGTTAAAAGATTCCTTGCTCATGCTACGTTCAATCTTTGTTGTGTGTTCATACACTTGGATGCATGTTTGTTTGTTTATTTTTTGGAGAAAATTGCAAAAAAGTCCATGAACTATTGACTCACATTTTGCAACCTCAGCTAATTTCGTCCATTATTTTATATGTTTAGGTGTTAATTAATCAAAATTGAATTGTTTAGGTACGAGATTAATAAAATTCAAAGTTCGAGTGCTTAGTGGACATTTTTTGTTGTTGCAATTTTTCCTATTTTGTATTTTGCATGAATTTCAAGAACCTTTTTTTTGGTTAACATTAAAAGTAATGATTGCTTGAAGATTGTTAATATCCCATGTATGAGTGGATGCTGGTGAGTATACTTCGGTGACTCTTGTTATTTGTTTATTATTTATTTTTGACTGGTTTTTGCATCATCTTTTATTTTCACACTTTAAAGGGTCAGATGAAAGAAATAGAAAAAAAAAATGAAATGAGAAAGAGGGGTGGACGGAATCTAGCGTATATTAGTGATTGATTGTTTGTGAATTGTAACGTGCAGTTCAAGATCTTTTCATCGAAGTCCAAGCCTTCTGCATTGAGTTCTCCCGGATTAGAGAAGCAGCCGGACTATTTAGGCTTCTCAAAACCTTGGAGTGAACGATCTTCCTCTCGTCTCTCTTCTATTGCTGTTAGTTGAACCACTTTTCTTCTTTCCTCTCTTTTTTTCCAGCCATTTTATTGATAACGGTGTCGGTTAAAGAGCTAGCTTAGAACTTCCTGTCTATGGATTGGCCAGGATAGTCTGTAATAACCCCCCGTGGATTCGCCGAAAAGTGAGGCTTTTGTTGGCCCAAAAATCAGGTACAAACATATGCATATCCTTATCCTTGGTATCGCGTTTCAGGATCCGTGCTTTGTATTCTGATTTCTGCATCTCGTTGATATGTTGCAACGCGAGCGTTGGCATGAATTAAGCCCTGTTTGGAATGTTAAAAAATAAGGTTTCTGTATAAAGTTTTTTTTCCTTCCGTTTTTAGTGAATTTGTTTTAAATTTAATCCGATTTTTTTTTTTGGGTTGTTGGATTCCTCTATTTGAGACCTGAAATTTTTGTTAAAAAAATTATCAAAATAAATAAAGAGCATTGTTTTTGGCATAAAAAACAAGGCTTTGGAAAAATTAAACAATATCACATGCAAGAAAAGAAAGATTTAGAAAATAGAAAAATGAAAAAGTAATATAAGAAGTGAGGCATCGTCACCTGGCATGTTACGTGGTATTTAACACCGATTATCAATTTTCGTCTCTTATTGTTAGGAAAAACTCTCAACATAAAAGCAAATAATCTGAGTTTATGAAGCAGTCATATTCAAGGTAGGGATCATGTGATAAATGTTTCTATTTGCATGTAAAAGATGCTCTTTGGAGCATCAAAATGCTCGGACTGGTGCAAGTGGTTGTATCGAAATAGCATAGTTGTGTGTCGCCATCTCCATCTACTTACTGTTTGTAATATATTTTTTATAAAGAAATTTTTAAAAGAATGTTCTCAGTAAAAGTTCAAAACATGACATCTAAGTTACGGTTGATTCAATGACGAACTTAAATAGCTAAGCGTGTGTTTGGACTAGTTTTTATAGTTATTTTGGCTTCAGTTTTTTTTTTTTTGGGTAAAAAAAATAGATGTACGGTAGTATTTGACATTACTGTAACTAGTAGCATATAAATCATAATTTATTACAAAAGTTATTAGTGTTTGACAAAGATTATAATTTATAGTTAAAATAGAAGAAATTATAGTTATAAGTTGTAACAGAAGTCGTGGATATTTAGATAAACTTATAACTTATAGTTAAAATTAGTAGTAAGAAGTTAAAAGTTACTAACAATAATTTTGCCAAACAGTTAGAAAGATGTGAAAAAAATTAATTAATTACAATGAGAGGCTAAATAAGTGAACTTTTAATAGATTTTTACACAAAAAAAAAACTTTCAAAAAAAACTAGACCAAATAGGCCAGTTATCTGGCAGTTCAATCTGTCTGTAATATTTTGATTCCTGAGCAAGAGTAATTAACAGTGCGCTGCCATTATCATAAAAATAACAAATATTTCTAGTTTGTTAGTGGCTCCCAATTTTGCATGAATGTCTGGATTGCTAAACATAAGAAAACACGCTGTCTGGTTCCACTCGAATCTTATCATTGTGAAGCAATTATTTTTTTACTAAATTAATTATTAGTCCTATTGAAAAAATTTGTAGTGTTTTTTTATTATAACAGATTTAATTTTATTTAAGTAGTTTGTGAATATTAGTAATATTTTTTTATTAAAAACTTTTAAATTTTTTTACTTTTAACTAGCGGTTGACACACGCATGCGTATGCAAGTGTATATTCAAAAATTAAAATAGTTTTAAAAAGTTAAATAGTAAGTTTAATTTTTAGATTACGAGTAGCTATAATTTTAAAATTAATTGATGGAAAGAAAGTTTGATGAGTATCTTGGGAAAAACAAAAAGTAACTAAGGCAATTTTTGGTAACTAAAAAACCACATTGCTTCATTTTGAGAAAAATACCAAATGGGTACTCTCTCTTTATATATTAGTGTAGATATTTGTAGGGTCCTTTAGAACGAATAAATAAAGGGTACTTAGGAGGAGGTAAAATATGTAAATGATCAGAAACACAGAACGGAGGGAGAAGAGGTTGGGTAAAGGAAAAGGCTACTTGAGTCAGAATATGGGTAGTATGAACAATACGTTTGGCACTCTACAATTTGATTGATCTGAAAACATAACCATCCTTCCTATTTATAGCACTCAGAGGAGCTGCGTTAAAGTTCGGATAGGGCTCTTTTAAGAGATCAAATCGGATCATGAAAGATGATATTGGGGAATCAAGATATTTTATTCTAAAAATTAACCAAGTAGTGTTATACTCCAACTCAACTAGATCGGTCGACAGGTGCCTCATGAGTACCCGACCCGCTCGGGTCAAGCGCTCGACCCGCTCGGGTCAAGCGCTCGACCCGCTCGGGTCGAGTGACTCAGAGATCACTCGAATGACTCGAGTGGGTAGGTCCTGTAGCTTGACAAATCCCTTTTCTTATCCACCAAATCACATGTCTCCCAACATCCTGCGTAGGATTGTACTGTCATTGTCTTCATTGTCCTTGGGACAGTCTTTTGATTCTCGGAGGAATCTATGTTGATATAGTCTATACTATATGTATTTGGTTTTTTTTGTTCAGTCTGTGATGAGCCACATAGTCTGTGCTATGTTGTAGTAATCGTAGTCCTCTACACAGCCTGGGCTGTCTTCACGACATTTGTTGTGCCAATAATACAGTCTGTGCTGTCTTCATGGTCTGTGTCATGGAAGTATAATTAAGTAGTCAGAGCTACTGTCATGGTCTGTGCTATGCTTCACAGTCTATGCTGTAGAATAATTACGTACCAAGTAGTACCGAGTATTTTAGTGTCAGCACTTTGAGCTACTGACGACGCCAGCCACTTGGCTAGTTATTATGAGTGACTTGAATGACTCGAGTAAGTCGAGTAACCTAAGTAACTCGAGTGACTCCAGTATTTGGCCTGTGCTTCATCCTCTTCAACTTCCTTAGGTTCGTTCTCACATATAGTTGGTGAATAACTCGAATTTCCCCTTGAATGTCTTGACCTTCTGATGACCTGAATGACTCGAGCTATAGCTTAGGGTTATTTTATTTGATTGGATGATTAGGGCTACTAGTTCGAGTATCTCGAGCTACGACTAAATTTTCATTCTCTTCCTTCCATCTACATTTTGCCCGTACACGTGCATGAGTTACTCGGACTCGTCTCGCACGCGTACCTCGCGCGCCGTCTTATGTGCATGTAAGTGAAGGCCAGCTGTCACGCCTCCTCGACTTCCCCTCATTATGCGTAACTCCTCGCCTTCTAGTCCCCTATGTTAAATAATCACTCCATCCTTATTCCGTCCCCACTTTTTTAAAAGCTCCCCCTGTCTCTTTTCTCTTCCCATTCTTTCCTTGATACACTTAAGGCTGTACATCCTTCTCGCTCTACCTCTTTTGTTGATGTTGGTAAGCGTGGGGCCCATTTAGCGACCCAGTCTACTGTTCCTGCTTCACAATGGCGCATGGTGTTGGAGGCTATATTGTCAAGATCTTTATTTTTGAAAAACGATTATCGAAAAAAAATTAACTGGACGGACAAACGCCGAAATGGGCTCTAGATAAAAAATTTTGACATCGAACGATCAAAAATAAACCCGTGCAACCAAAGTTAATTTAGAAGAATACATGTTGTAGATCTAATCTTCAACTAAGATTTGATCCCGAGTTGAAGCTCCAATCAGATCTTCTACTGTATTCCTTTACGCGATCCTCGAATGTAGTGTGGGCTATGATCCTCCAAGAACTCGTACTGGCAGAACCCCGATATATTTAAGTCTTGAAAGACAAAAATAATATCATAATAATATATTAGATATCTGAACTATCAATTCTATCAATCTCAAACTGGTTTAGCCTACCTGTGTATATATAGGGCTACAGCAGGGATCTAGAGAGTAATTATGAGCAAGTCTTCCAGTGGAACACAAACACCTACTAGCGGTTTCTGTAATAAAAAAAAGACGCATAGTGGTATCTGCAATTATGGAAAACCAGCAGCGATTTCTGCAATTTCCATAAAATACTAAATTACAGTTCACACCACTAAAGAACTGTAATTGCACTATGACCCATAATCTCAATGCCTTCTTGCATTGAGCTCCTGTTATTAAATGCTTACCATTTCTCCCCACGTTAAGATTTTCGATACCCGCCAATTA
>JAULJZ010071733.1:0-13050 GCA_032270985.1 Heliamphora pulchella | reverse complement strand
AGAGTTTCAACTCGGAATCAAGTCGTAGTTGAAGATTAGATCTACAAGAGGTATTCTTCTAAATTAACTTTGGTTGCTCGGATTTTATTTTGATCGTTCTTCGTCAAATGTTTTATCTGTAGCCCGTTTCGGCGTTTTCCTGTCCAGTTAATTTTTTACCGAAAATTATTTTACAAAAACAATGATCTTGGCAGTATTGCCTCCAACACCTTTATGGGCTGTTGGTGTTGTTTTGGTGGTTTGGTGGTTGGGTTTTGGCTTACCTCACTTTCCTCGGGTGGTTTTAAGGCGATGGATTTGTGATATCTCGCTTTTCGGATGTTAGTTACAAAGGAGTGTGGTTTCAAAAAGGAGTTTTTATGAAAACTTTGAGAAAAATGTGTTTGTTGAAGGTTTGGAGCTAGCCCTTGGGGTTGAGTCTCAACTCCTAAAACATTCTGGGTGAAAATATGTTTTTACATGTTTTGTTTGATCTCCATGGTTCATGGATTGGATCTCCTGATATACATGTGTTGTATATCTGTTTATGGGTTTGTTTTGAAATGTTTATCCATAGATGTATCGTGACAGTGGATTTGGTTGAGTTAGGCTTCCATTGCTTCTTGGTGCAAGTCCAAAAACGTGCGCAGCGTAGGTGCTCTATAACTTCGGGTTAGTCCCTATAAATTGAGTGTTTGTGGGTGCTTTGTACCCTCAGGCTTAGGTCCTATAAATTAAGCAGTAGGTGTTCTGTACCTTCGGGTTCAGGTCCCGTAAATTAAGTGGATCGGTTGCCTCAGTTCATGGCGTCGTTGTCGTGACTCCGTATAGAACTTGTCATTACTAAGCCTGTGGGTCTAGGGTAATGGACGAGAGTCTATAGTTGTTACCTTTGTCAGTGTGGCAGAGTTGGTACATAGGATTATATTTTATCGTGTCTCCTCGGCTGTGTATCCCGGGTGGAGAATGCTGTGTTTTACTGCTTTTCCTTAACTGTGGCATGATATCTGTCAAGATGATGTGCATAGTTTCAAGGATGGAAATGGTGGTTTTCAGATGGAAAACTTATGATTTTTGTGAGAAAAACATGTTTGGCTTTGTGGTCGAGCTAGCTCCCACCATATGATTGCATGACCTGTATTACAGCTTTGTAGTCTACTTTCTATTGGGCTTCGGCCCACGGTGTGGAATTTTTGTTGTAAAACATTTTTCAGGTAAGCATATGGAGTTGACCTAGTTGCAGAGGTGATGGAAGACTTGCTGTAGTTTTTTCTTTTTTTTTTGGACATACACTCTTACATGTGATGCCTGTGAAGGCTGGTTTTGTATGCCTTTCGACGATATACTTATTCATTTATGAGAATGCATGCTTATCGTTTATGAGAGCTATACTTGGGAAATCTTTTATCCAACTTCTGTATTTTGAGTTCAAACTGTAAAACCTATTTTTCTTAAATGGGTGTTTTGGTTGGCTTTCGCGTGACTCTGGTGTTTGGGACGTGATAACTTGGTATCAGAGCTCTGGGTTCGAATACCTAAGAGCCATGGAAAAGAGGGTACATCACCTTGTGAGGATGTATGTGTGCTTGATTGCATGTGTTACAGCGTTTACCCTAACAGCAGCATGATAGCTTGTGGTGTATACGTGGGTATGGAGATTGGACTTTAGGATTGATTAGTCTTGCCTTTGGGCATTTGGGTTAACATCCTTGGGAGCCATGTTAGAGACGCATTTTGCGAACGTGATTTCTAGCTAGGAATCTGATTAGGTTGTCCAGAGTGGGGAATCTTTCTTGTTGGTTCTCCTTGGTATGTGAGATGTAATGACATGATCTAAGTGGCTATGTGTTAGCATGCTTATGTGAGTTATGTCTTTTACGTTAGCAATCATATGTTGTATGGATGCTTATCTTGTTATATTACTTTCGTATAGAGTTATGTCTATGTGAGGAAGACGAGAGGTCAGGCCGCGGCCGTGGTCCTGGTCGAAGGGACGTTCCAGTCCCAGATGTAGGGGAGGCTAATGCACCCCAAGGACCTGTTGCTGATGGAGATCTGTTGTGTGAGATGGTCGACTCAATCCGACAATTGGCTGAAGCCGCTAGGGGTAGGGAGAGTATACCAGAATCGAGGGCGATGATCGCAATGCGCAAGTTTCGCCGTTTGGACCATCCTACCTTTTTTGGGGATCCCAACCCCACCGTTGCCACTGAATGGCTGGAGCTGGTCACTAGGATCATGGACACGGTTCAGATTGAGGAGGACGATCTGAGGCTTGCTTTTGCTGCCTTCCAACTGAGGGGGAGTGCGCACATGTGGTGGAAGTTCACCAGTACTACAGTTGCTAGCACTTGGGAGGCATTCACGAAGGTATTTCTGGAGAAATACTTTCAAGCGACACTGAGGGATCGCTGCAGAGAGGATTTCCTATTTTTGACTCAGGGGACGATGTCAGTGGTGGAGTATGAGGTTGAGTTTACTAGTCTATCTCAGTTTGCACAAGAGATCGTACCTAATGACGAGTTCAGTGCGAAGCAGTTCGAGAGGGGATTGAGGCCCCCTATCATAGATATGGTGGCGGCATTCCGAATACAGGTCTTCACAGAGTTGGTACAGATGGCCATGACGGTGGAAGACACTCTGAATGAGACGCGCAGAGACAGGGACAGTCGGGGTTAGCAAGGAGGGGAACGTGTATAGTCTCAGGGGCGCAGGGAGAACAAGCACTGACGGACATCTGGTCCGAGTTCTCATCTGGTGAGTTCGTATCTGCCGCAGTCTTCTGCATCCGTGCCTCCCACAGTTTCAATGGAAAGGTCAGAGCAGAGAAGGGAGTCTGTTTGTTTTAGATGCCAACGGCCAGGGCATCGTGCGGCAGAGTGTCATAGTCCAATGCCAGTTCAGTCGCAGTTGCAGACTCAGGGAAGAGGGCCAGTAGTATGTTATGAGTGTGGTCAGTCTGGGCACATCTGCAGGGATTTCCCTAGAGGAGGGAGTATGCGGAGCACAGTTGAGTATCTGTTACTCTATCCACCTAGGGACGACAACCATCCAGATTGGCAGAAGGGGATGCCTCAGTACAGTCGGGTAGACAGTCTACAGTTCTGGACCACAGCGGATAGGCCAGAGCTTATGTTCTAGCAGATCCCCGTTCATCCAGAGCACCGGTTGTGCCCGATGCTGCTGCTACCACCTCCATGATCAGAGTTCTCTTCTAGTCTTTAGATCATGGGCCAGTGTTCTTGTCAACACGGGAGCAGTACATTCGTTTATATCATCTGCTTTAGCATCTTCTTTGGGGTTAGAAATGGACTGGTTAGGTAGTACTTTGAGCATGGAGACCCCAGTCAATGGGAGTGTGACATTGATTCTTGTCTGTAGATCCTTCGTGTTGGAGGACGTCGATTGTTGTTTAGAGTTCGACTTTATTATTCTAGACATGACCGCGTTTGACGTCATCATAGGGATGGATTGGCTGACCACATATCCTGCCTTTATCGATTGCGATCGACGGAGGGTAACGATTTGTACACCGGCGGGGGATTATTTTTGCTTTGTGGGCGATCGGGATGAGGATTTGTTATCTATGCCCGGTGTTGCGCGGAACCAGGACAACTTGGGTTCCCTCTTTGCAGCTCTCATGTTGGATGAGGGAGTTGGGGCTCGAGGTGAGTTACCTCCTGTGGTTTGCGACTATCCTGATGTCTTTCCCAATGATTTGTTTGAATTGCCACCGAGCCGTGAGGTAGAGTTCTCTATTGATCTAGTTCTAGGAGTTGCTCCCATATCCATGCCATCTTATTGTTTTGCACCCGCTGAGCCGCGCGAGCTCAAGGTACATCTTTAGGAGTTGCTAGACAGGGGGTTTATATGCCCATGTACTTCACCGTGGGGAGCTCCTACTCTTTTTGCTAAGAAGAAGGATGGATCCTTATGATTGTGTATCGACTACCGAAAGCTGAATTAGGTAACCGTGAAGAATAAGTATCTGATGTCGAGGATAAATGATTTGTTTGATCAGTTGAAGGGGTCGAGCTACTTTTCCAAGATTGACTTGAGATCGGGGTACCACCAGTTGAGGATTAGGGATGAGGATATAGCGAAGACCGCCTTCCGGACTCACTATGGTCACTTTGAGTTTTTGATCATGCCGTTCGGTATGACAAATGCCCCTGCCACGTTCATGAGTTTGATGAACTGGATCATCCATCCATATTTAGACAGTTTTGTGGTGGTATTTGTGGATGACATTCTCATCTATTCACCTACTAGGGAGGCGCACGAGGACCATTTACGTTTTGTGCTACAGAATTGAGAGAGCATCGCTTGTACGCGAAGTCCAATAAGTGTGAGTTCTGGATGTCTGAGGTGATGTTTTTTAGACACGTAGTGTTGACAGATGGGGTAGTTGTGGATTCATTGAAGACTAATGCTGTGATGGATTGGGAGCGACCGAGGAACGTCTTCGAGATTCGTAGTTTTCTGGGTTTAGCAGGGTACTATCGGCGGTTTGTGAAGGACTTTGCAAGACTTGCTGCACCGATGACGCGTCTGACGCAGAAGAGAGTTATGTTTGTGTGGAGCGAGTCCTGTGAGTTAGCATTCCAGGAGCTGAAGACGAGGTTGACTACCGCGCCAGTGTTGATTATCCCAGAGCAACGCTTGGGATATATAGTGTATTATGATGCATCACACGATGGTCTGAGATGTGTTTTGATGCAGGAGGGAAAAGATTGTAGCCTATGGTTCTCGGTAGTTGAAGATCCATGAGAAGAACTACCCAACACACGATCTGGAGTTAGCAGCTGTGGTCATTGCCTTAAAGATATGGCGTCACTATCTTTATGGTGAGCACTTTGAGGTTTTCTCCGATCACAAGAGCTTAAAATACTTGTTTTTGTAGAAGGATCTGAACTTGCGCCAATGATGATGGATGGAATTGTTGGAGAATTATGATTTTGACTTGCAGTATCACCTAGGGAAGGCCAATGTTGTGGCTGATGCTCTCAGCAGGAGATCTCATGACTCGTTAGCTTCTGTTGCTATACGAGAATGGGACATGCTTGGAGAGATTGGGGAGTTTGATATCTGTCTTGGGGATACAGCGACGGAGGCCACCTTATTTTCAGTAGTTTCACTACCAGCATTGATTGCACGTGTTAGAGGTCCAGCAGACGGATCAAGAAGCTCAGAAGATATGAGCTTGATTTGGGTTGGGATTCAGCAAATTCACTTCATAACTTCAGTTCACGGCATTGGTGGCATTATTCGGATTGCTGGCATATAATTTCCAAACCATTTTTTGACTCAGTTCTCCCTTCTCAATATCACCAGACTGCAGTGCGTCTTCTATCTGTATCCTAGTATAAAAAACCTGTTCAAATGTCATCAACAGCTGTGTGATCAGATACTTACAAAACTGCGGCATCAAGTTCTTCACCACCATTCTTACTTGTTCCTTCTCAGTGGGTTAATTTGTCATTTTGGATGCTTTAGCCCTCCACCTGATCAAAAACTTAACAAAAGATTCTTTGGGCTCTTACCGGGTGGTCTCGAGTTCTCGCGTGGTGACATCGAGTTAGATGTTGTAGTTATACTGATTGACAAATGCAGTGGCAATGTCCTCCCCCGTTCTTGTCTTTGTAGCATCTAAAGACAAAAACCATTTCTGAGTGGCTCCTGACAAAGACCGCCGGAAAAGCTAAGATTTTAACTAATCACTGATACCCATTGGCGACAAAGTTTCCACGTACATTCTCAAATGAATCCTCAGGTCCCCGATCCCATCAAATTTCTTCATATCAGGCATTTTAAATTTCTCGGGCAGCTTAGCATCGGGGAATAATCAAAGACCCTCGACGTCTAGCATATAGTCCTCAACTCCTCAGGCTTTCCTCAAGATCCTCTCCAACTTGTCGACCTTATCAGATAAGATCGACTCCTTGATTGCTAAGATTTTTGGGATCCCTGGCCGAACGGGCTGTACAACTGCCGGTTGAGCTACCTCGGGCCCTACATTATCATTCCAAATATTATCTCCTATACCATCCTTGGGGTCATTCGGAACAACCGCATTAGGGTCTGTAACTCAAGTCTATAAAGCTTGGATCTGAGCCTGGCACTGAGTCTGGATCCTTGCCTGATTTATTACAGTGGTACTGACTCCTTCAACAGTCCGTTGTAATTCTGAAATTGCCCTCATCATATGAGCCATAGTCAGCTTTGGGTCTGCCATCAGTAATCTCAATTGACTAGTACATCTGAGTCTTTCGCTCGGAGATCAGGCCCAAGTGCGTATAGGTTCTTCTCTTCTAGGCACTATTATCCCAGGTCTCTAAACTGAAAGGGGTCACGTAAATCGAAAGACTGGTTAGCCGGGATAAAACTCAAAATAACTCACCATCAACGGCAGATCGAGAAGACGAAAACTAATCCTAATCGGGGTGCTAACTATACAAACAAAAGCATCCATAAAAAGAAATCACATAACCCTAAAAGATTTATTGATCCTAAAAGAAGGGTTCTAAGAATCAGTATGCACATGAAAAGGCTAGTTGGTCTTCACTTAGTGTACCTTCTGAATAGAGTCAAGAATATACCTCCCAATGCCAGGAATGGTGCAAGGCATGGTGAAACGGTACGCAATAACTCTTTTTGCCACATCTATAGAATCATGTGGCCAGAAAGCTTACTAGCTTTCCCGACATAGCCCCAAGACAGTAAACTGACCGGGATATTGGGTAGGCAGAGCGGGAATTTGAGAACTAAGCACACAAATATCCAAATGCAAATGTAAATATCGATGAAAAGTTTACAACAAGAACTATTGATATTTCAAGTTTAGTCCTCTTATGATTTTATTTGGAAAACCAGTCCCCAACGGAATCATTAGAAAAAGCTACGGATGTTTTGGGTCTCACGTGGGATGCACCGGATATCTATTATTTTTAGAAAAATATTCTTTTTTCTTTTAAAAACAAAAATCCAAGATATCTAGACATCCTTTTTGAAAAATAGAATCGCCACTTGGTTTTTAAGAAAAACCAAGAAAAACAAAAAGAAGACTGTGGGTCTTTCAAAAACGTAACCAAAGAAAAAGAGAGTTTGGGGGCTAAGGTACGAAAAGGGAAGCTGTTAGGCACCCTTTTTGCCCAACTGGGAGGTGGGTCTCTACTTTGTCAATATTAGTTCTTGTTGTAAACTTTTTAAAGGTAACATATTCAAAACTCGGGGGGTGAAGAGAGATCAAACAAAAGCATGCAATGAGACAAAACTTAACTACAATCCTAGGGTCATGCAACTTGGATATTATTTCTAGATATGCTACACGTATTATTTGAGCAAAGTAAAAACGAAAAACATGCAAGTAAGTAATAAAACAAACAAGTAAGATTCTAAGGATCATGCAACAATGTTTCTGTCTCTATCATGCTGTAAACAGACTGTACAGAACAAGCAAAAGAGACTTAAACATCATATTTAAGCTACTGTTCATGCACAAAACTCACGGCCTTAGCAACAAATGTTGCGACTGTGACAAACATAGTCACAAAGCAGGCGACCGTGACAAAATAAGGTTACTGCAAAAAACAAAATAAAAATATCTCAAGGCCGTAACAAATAAAAATCACAGCTATGGTTTTTAAGGGTACATAAAGGGTATATACATCGCACGTGACCTAAAATAGACGTGAATGAATATGATATGCATGATAGAGATCATAACCTATTGGTTTTAGGCTAGATCCACCATCCTTCATCCTCTATACAAGCAATTACTCTAAACAGAATATATATGGTATCAAATATGAATAACATAACGTTTAAAACACCTTTTCATGTTACTGGCCTTGCCAAAACCTCATGGCCGTAACAAGAAAAGAAGACAAAACGTGAAACCGTCATATCTGTATAACCTCATAATATAAGGATATGGAGGTACATAGAATGGTGCTCATAAGCTATTTGGTCTAGGCCAGATCTGCTGTCCATTACCCAACAAGAAACTAAACAAAGATATAGAAAGAAAAAATTACTAAACAAAGCAATAGAGGATGTACAAATTTGAAATAAATAAATAACAGAGAGTTTTCAAGAGGGTTTAGATGCTCCTAGTGTAATTACCTAAACTCAAGATACGAAAAAAAAAAAAAGAACGTCTCAAAAGAAACGAAATCTCGAATCTAAGTTCGGTAGGAAGAACCGGCCCAACCGTTTAACCTTTTTGAGCCCGAGACCCGGGACATAGTGGGAACTACACAAGTATATATTAAAACTCTAATGATGAGGTTAAGAACTCAAGGTTATAAGACCAAGTTGTTTAAGACAAGAGTTAAGCTCAAAAAGTCTTAAAAATCTAAATTTTGGCATATGGATACCCTAAATCAAGAATTTAAATACAATTAAGTAGAAAAGGGAAAAATAACATCAAAAATGACAAAAATACCCCTTAGTGGCCGACCAACTTGGGAAGAGTGCCAAAAAATAGCTTTTTACTTTCTTTTTAGCTTAAAATGATGAGAAAAGTATTAAATCAAGTATTACGATGATCCAATACTTGTGGAGCAAGTAGTATACATAATAATATGGTGTTATGGGTCACCAAAAGCAACCAAATCACTATTAAAGTTCATACACAACAAAATAAGTCAAAAATTAGATATTACCAAAATAGCTTAATTTGACTTAAAAGACTACATCTATTTAATCAATTGCTATGATAACTATAATAATATATAGAAATACTATATTTATCATAAACATACTAATATAATAGGTTTCAATAGAAAAAGATACCAAAAAGATACATCAAATTAACTTTTAATGCATTTTCTTGCACAAAAGGGCACGCAAACCAATGCAAAACCCCTTGATTGATGTGGGGTCACGTTTTTGTCCTCCAAACAGCCCCTAGCTGTATTTATCTTCCCCATGTCTGATTTCTAGCTCGCAAAAGTTAAATCAATTCAAATCAAATTCAAGTCTCATTTATTAAAATGAAGAAAAACGTCCTTTTTTGGTACTTTTTGTTTCCTCCATGTCCCCTAACCTTTGGCTATATAAAGGAAGCCAAACACCCTCTTCTCTACATGAAGTTTGCGTGCAAGTGAGGGAGAGAAGCCAGAACCTCTTGTTCTTGAGTGATAAGGTGAGTTTGAGAGAGAAAAAGGTAGAAGAAAGAAGGAATCGAGGAGATTTTTCAAAAGCGGAGTCCAAACCCATCCTCCACCCTCCTTTGATCTCTTAAACAAGTAAGTAAAATCTCTAAATCTTATGCTTAATATCCCTTAAAATATCTCTCATCACATCTCTTTAGACACTCTAAGAATTGAGAACCGAAATCAAACCAAAAAGGCGTCGTAGTTGAGGATTTGGGACTATTATGATTATAGGTAATATGAGATGTTGTTGTGTGTGGTTATCTTCGAGTTTAATGACCTATAAGTGTGCTAGAGCCTTGATATCAATGTCTAAAACACAAGCATGCAAGGAAATGGGATAAAAACTTGACATAACATAAGTAGAAGACTTGGTCCCTAAGAGACTTGATTTTTGAGAATATAGATGTTTCTGCCCTGAACTTTGGAACGCCATAACTCAATGTAGAAAATTGATCTAAGCCTATTCTTTACGTTCAAATTTAGATTTTGGTGTTATCTTTCATCCATAGTTGGTTTGAACTCATTTGAAAAATTAGAACTCGAGATATTGCAATTTTACCAAAGTGTCATTTTTCGACCAGTCAACACTACCGACTTGGAAACCCTAGTTTAAAGTGAGATCCGAACTTTGGTCAAAACATGAAAATTGTATATGACATGTATATCTATATACCCACCACAAAATAGGTGTAGCCCAAAACACCTATTTTTAGTGACCTATTCCAAAAGTGGTCTACATGAACATTGTAGCTAACATACTGAAGTACTGGATGCCCACAAATCAGACCTTATAGCCTCGGGATAATACCCCAAAACCGTTTCAAATGCCCTGTCCAAAATCGGCTCTGCTGAGTTTTGGCAGCTGACAGAACCTATTTTCTAAAATGGCCAAAAAGTATAACTTGTTCTAAACTACTACCCTTAGCTCTAAACATGAAATTTGAAGCGGACATGTTAAACTAGAACATAATTAAAAATGGGCTCATTTTGACTTGATCTGATATCCCAAAGCTGAGACCAACAGAACCATATCTTTGGTAAAATTTTGAAAAAAGTGCTGACCGTTTTTCTTTAGGATGCTTTATTCATCCTTTTGCCTTAGGTTTTAGCCTTGGTGTAAAACATAAAAATTGTAGAGATTATTTTAATCTAAGTTTTCACTAAAAATCATAATCCAACTCCAAGTCTAAGTACCTCAAAATGTTGCGGTACTTTTAAATTTAATGATTGGGAGAGACTAATAAATAGTTAAGTTAAATCTTTAAACAAGTGAAGAATTTGGTAAGTGCGTAGTATCCCTTAAACCTAAAAAAAAGTGACCATGGTCCCAAAAATTAAGAAAACATTTAATGGTCAAAATCGTTTTAGTACTTCACATTCTAAGAGGGGTTGAATTCCGTATTGATGGTTAAGTCATATTTGCTTGCTAGGCATAGAAGTTTTATTACCCAAGGAGCAAGCTTAGCTTGTTGACAAAGGCTCAGTTTCTACGCATATAAGAAAAGGTAAGAGTGCTTAGCTATTATCTTGAACTTGAGTTTATGTAAATGATACTTAAAAATAATTTGAAGCGCATATTTTTAACTATGACATGTTTGACGATCACATGAGCCTATTATTTTCAAAAGCCATGATGTCTTTAATTCAAGTGTGTTATCCATGATATTCTGAGCTAGCATGATGTTACTATGAAAGTATGGTTAATATTGTGTGGTTGTTCCAAAATGTCAAGTTACAAGGGTTTCTTGCCCTTTATATCCCGTTATGAGGGAGGTTACCCAACTATGGGTTTTTCATTTGTCCCTATAGGGGAGGATTCCTGTTAAGTGGGGGTTTTTATCTTAAAGGCTTTTGGGCTGAGTCCCAAGTTTTAGCACATACCACTCGTGCTTGGTGGAGAGTGGCCCTCATTCCATCACATTGCTATTCGTGCATTGCGAATTGAGGTTACGGTACCATCGGAACTCCCGGTCGTGAGGTTGACGACTACTTGGACATTGTTGGGGTTTGAATCTTGTAACCTATGTGGTTGCAGATACCAGGAATGGCTAGAAGTTGGTCCACCACAGGCGTCGTCGAGTAGTTTTGGTTCTTGTATTGGGAATTATTTTGGTTCAGTTATCTTTCGTTTAGTTTTTAGTTTGGGCAGAGCTTCATGTATAAGACCCTAGAGTTTTTGATGTTTTATTAGTAATGTATGCCCTTGGGATGGCGAATTCCTAGCGACTCGTGTATACCTCTTTTGACATTAAGGTGTTATGGTTGCCTAAAAGTTCTTATTTGGTCTCTTAATATCTTTATCCCTCGTCTTTCTCTTTAGCCACCGGTCTGCGGCAGGATCAAATCCCTTTATACAGGTTTAGTGCCTTGTGGGAGCGAGGTGTTACACCTAGCCTTAAAACAATCTCACGACCGTAACAACAGGATATGGCGGCCATGAATATAAATAGGCATAAATGTACCGTATCTTATAAAAAGTGCACGGCCGTGACATAAGAAGGTTACGACCGTTATGTTCCAGAACCTCAGAAAGCTTTAGATGTGTTTAGTGTGCTGATGAGCATCGAAACAGAATATAAATGACTGTAAATATACAAAACAAAAAGGTATGAATATGTCGCTAATAATGAAAAACTTGGAGGAAATGAATAGTTACATTGAAATGAATGATAAATAAGCAATAAAACAATGGAAACCTTATTGACAACACCCTCGGGGGAAGAAGATGAGAGTTTAAGAAGAGTCGTGGGATCTTAAGATTATCTCGTGTGAATATCCACCTCGAATGGCCCCTTGGTGGTGAGAATACGATACCTCCAAGCCAATATACGTGCTCCAAGAAGTCCTATGAGATAAGTAAGAACACGAACGAGGCTCGGGAAGTATAAGATGGATGAGAGAATATCGAATGGGGGAAGTATTTTGACAGCGTTTGGGCCTCTAGGTATGTCTCTCTCTTTTTTCTACTTGGAATCGCCGCCTATTTATAGGCAAAGCAAGCAACACAGACCCCTTCTGAGATGGTGCCACCTGTCTAAAAAGGGATAATAGTGACGGTTGCTACCTTTTTGCTTTTGTACAGTACAAGCCACTACCTTTATGGTAGTGAAAACGACAGTTGTGACTTTCAAAAGTCACGGCCTGAATGAAAAAGCAACAGCTGTAGCGAAGAAAGTCACGGCTTGGTTTAGGGTTTTCAAAAAGGTTACGGCCATGAGAGCAAGGACATGGCCTGTTCTAGGATTTTCAAAAAGGTGGCGGCCGTGTGGATGGAAATGTCACGGCCTGAAGGTGTTTTTAGAGTTTTTGAATTTTGAGCCATATTCTTGATCTTGCTTGCTTAGGAGTATCTTTGAGTATGATTCTCATACTTTCGTCATCGGGGCGCAATCAAGATGGGTGCCTAAGATTCGGCTTGGTCTAATTGGGGTGTCTACACCATCCAATTTACAACGTGCACAATAACCTATATCCTTAACATATTATTTTCTCTTGACTTTGAATTAATATTTTCGACGAATCAATTATTGTTAACAGCAACCGTCGGTGGTGATGCAGGTGGCCATATGGTTTTTATAGGCCCGGTTGCGGCGACGGTTTAGGAGCCTGTGGTGGTAGCGGAAGATAGCCGAAGGTGGTTCGGTAATCATGGAGGACAGAAATGTTATAAAATAAGTGTGTGCGACTGTGATTTTTGGTGTTTTGGGGCGGTGAGGTGGTGGCTTACGGTAGTCGATGGAGACATGTGGTGGTGTTGTTGTGCCAAAAAGAAGAGGGACGTGGAGCTCACCTGCGGTGGTTGACAACACAGGTGGTGGTCATGGGTTATTTCTTCTCTCTCTCTCTCTCTCTCTCTCTCTCTCTCTCTCTCTCTCTCTCTCTCTCTCTCTCTCTCTATATATATATATAT
>JAULJZ010071722.1:0-13050 GCA_032270985.1 Heliamphora pulchella | reverse complement strand
CATAAACCATGCATTGATGCTATTCATATACTGAAAGAAACACATCAGATATATAAATAACCTAAAAGATAAGGGTTTAGGGTCTCACAACTCTCCCCCCTTAATGAATTTCGCCCCCAAAATTCACAACAAGGTCACGAGGTAAACAGGTCTGGATACCTAGTACGCATCCCAGACTCAAGCTCCCATATCGCTTCCTCAACCCCATGATGAAGCCAGAGGACCTTGACATGAGCAATTGTTCTGCCCCGCAACACCTGCTCCTTTGCATCAAGAATCTGCACTGGACGTTCCTCATAGGTGACATCCTCATCAACCCGCAGCTCAGTCCAATCTAACACATGCAAAGGATCAGGCTCATACCTCCGAAGCATAGAAACGTGGAACACATTGTGCATTGATGCTAACTGAGGTTGCAACGCCAAACGGTAAGCAGCCTCTCCAACCCTATCAAGAATCTTAGAAGGTCCAATGAAACGCGGTGATAGCTTCCCGCTACAACCAAATCTCACCAAACCTCTACGTGGCGAGACCTTGAAAAACACGTGATCCCCCACTACAAACTCCAAAGGTTGCCTCCTCTGATCTCCATAACTCTTCTGGCAGCTCTACGCTGTAGCAAGGCACCGGCGAATCACCGTAACCTTCTCCGTCGTCTCCCGTACCATGTCAGGTCCCAAGACTATGGTCTCTCCCACATATGTCTAACATACGGGCGATCTACATGGTCTACCATACAAAGCCTCATACGGTGCCATCCCAATACTGGAATGATAGCTATTTTTGTATGCAAACTCTGCCAATGGTAGATGATCCTCCCAAGAACCTCTAAAGTCAAGGACATATGCCCTCAGCATATCCTCCATAATCTGTATAGTCCTCTCTGACTGGTCATCCATCTGGGGGTGAAAGCCAGTACTAAACATCAAGTTCGTTCCCAAGGCCTCCTGCAGACTCTACCAAAAATGTGATGTGAAGTACGGGTCTCTGTCTGAAACAATGGACACTGGCACTCCATGCTATCGAATTATCTCTCTGACATACAAGCGACTCAGTCTATCCACCGAATCCTTCACGTGGTTGGGGAGAAAGTGTGCAGACTTCGTTAACCTATCAACCACAACGCATACGGTGTCATGTCCCCTAGGTGATCGAGGAAGTCCCGACACAAAGTTCAACGTGACATGCTCCCACTTCCACTCTGATATAGGCAAGGACTGTAGCAATCTTGTCGGCCTCTGATTCTCTGCCTTCACCTTCTGTTAGGTAAGGCACCGAGAAATAAAATGGATTACATCTCTCTTCATACCTGTCCAACAGAATTGACGACGTAGGTCATGGTACATCTTCATGCCTCTAGGATCCACGGCAAGACGAGAATGATGACACTTATGTAATAACTCTACTCGGTATGACTCTGGCACAAACAACCAGCCTGCCAACCTCAGACTCTGATTAGAACCCACAATCCATCCTGCTGTATCCTCACCACTAGCAACGCGGTCTCGTATCATCTGAGCCTCCTGATACATTTGCTGAACCTCTAGCACACGTGCTAATAACGCTGGTCAAGTAACTATAGAAAACAAGGTGGCACCTGTCGCGATCTCCCTGAGGCACAAATCAAACTCACTAATCTCTCTAAGCATATTCCACTTGCGTATAGCCACAGAAACTAATGACCCATAAGACCTCCTACTGAGAGCGTCAGCCACAACATTGGCCTTCCCTAGATGATACTGTAAGTCAAAATCATAATCCTCCAATAACTCCATCCATCATCGCTGGCACACGTTCAGGTCCTTCTACGAAAATAAGTATTTCAAGCTCTTGTGATCGGAGAAAACCTCGAAGTGCTCACCATAAAGATAGTAACGCCATGTCTTTAAGGCGAAGACCACGGCTACCAACTCTAAATCATGTGTAGCATAGTTCCTCTCATGCGTCTTCAACTACCGAGAACCATAGGCTACAACCTTCCCTCTCTGCATCAAAACATATCCAAGACCGTCATGTGATGCATCACAGTATACAGTATACCCCAAGCCTTGCTCTGGGATAATTAGCACTGGCGCGCTAGTCAACCTCGTCTTCAGCTCCTGGAATGCTAACTCACAGGACTCACTCCAAGTAAACCCAACTCCCTTCCGCGTCAGACGCGTCATTGGTGCAGCAAGTTTTGCAAAATCCTTCATGAATCACCGATAGTAGCCTGCCAAACCCAGAAAACTACGAATCTCAAAGACACTCTTCGATCTCTCCCAACCGGTCACAGCATCTGTCTTCGACGTATCCACTGCTACTCTGTCTGTCGACACTACGTGTCCCAAAAACCTCACCTCAGACAACCAGAACTCACACTTCTCGAACTTCGCATACAAACGATGTTCTCTCAGAAGCTGCAGAACGATACGCATATGATCCTCATGTGCCTCCCTAGTGGGTGAATATATCATAATATCATCCACAAATATCACTACAAAACTGTCCAAGTAAGGATGAAAAATCCAGTTCATCACACCCATAAACGTAGCTGGTGCGTTCGTCAGATCGAATGGCATAACCAGAAACTCGTAGTGACCATAGCGAGTCCGGAAGACAGTCTTCGCTATGTCCTCATCCCTGATCCTCAATTGGTGATATCCTGATCTCAAGTCAATCTTTGAGAAGCAGCTTGACCCCTTCAGCTGATCAAACAAATCATCTATCCTCAACATCGGATACTTGTTCTTCACTGTTACCTAATTTAGCTTCCAATAGTCGATACACAAACACAAAGAACCATCCTTCTTCTTCGTAAAAAGAGCAGGAGCTCCTCACGGCGAAGTACTCAGGCGTATAAACCCCCTATCAAGTAACTCCTGCAACTACACCTTGAGTTCACGCAACTCAACTGGTGCAAAGTGATAAGACGGCATGGATATGGGAGCAGCACTAGGAACTAGATCAATAGAGAACTCTACCTCACGGCTCGGTGGCAACTCGAACAAATCATCAGGAAAGACATCAGGATAGTCGCACACCACCGGAGGTAACACTCCTCGAACCCCAACCTCCTCATCCAATATGAGGGCTGAAAAGAGGAAACCCAAGTTGTCCTGGTTCCGCACAGAACTGGGTGTAGACATTAAACTCTCATCGCGCCCACAAAGAAAAAATAATCTCCCGTCGGTGTACAGATCGTTACCCTCCGTCGTTCGCAATTGATGAAGGCACGATAGGTGGTCAGGCAATCCATCCCTAGGATGACATCAAATGCGGTCATGTCTAGAATAACAAAGTCAAACTCTAAACAACGACCGGCGACCTCCAACACGCAGGACCTACAGACAAGACTCAATGTCACACTCCCACTGACTGAGGTCTCTACACACAAGGTACTACCCAACCAGTCCATTTGCAACCCCAATGCAGATGTGAAAGAAGAAGATACAAATGAATGTGATGCTCCAGTGTCAATAAGAACACTAGCCCATGATCTGAAGACTAGAAGAGTACCTCTGATCATGGAGGTGGTAGCAGCAGCATCGGGTACGACCGGTGCTCTAGAAGAACTGGGCTCTACAAGAACATAAGCTCTGGCCGGTCCATTGTGGCCCTGAACTGTAGACTGCCGGCCCGACTGTACTGAAGCTCCTCCCTCTGCAAATTGGGACATATGAGCTCTAGGCTGTGAATACATCTGTCTCCCCTGGCCTGATGGGATAGTTGGTGCACTTGTTGTGCTCTGAATGCTCCCTCCTCATGGATAGTTCCTCCGGATATGCCCAGACTACCCACACTCAAAACAGACCGGTGGCCCTCCCCCGGGTGCCTGCAACTGCAACTGAGCTTGAACAGGCGCTGCACTCCGACACTCTGCTACACGATGTCCTGGCCGCTGGCATCTATAACAAACACACTCCCTCTGATCTGACCATCCCATTGAGGCTATGGGATGCGTGGATGTCGAAGACTGTGGCTGATAAGACCCCACCGGATAAGAACTCAGACCAGATGTCCGCTGACGCTTGTCCCTGCGTCCCCGGGATTGTGCACGTCCCCAGTCCTGCTGAGCCCGACTGACTCTATCTCTGTGTGTCTCATTCAAAGTATCTTCCACCTTCATGGCGATCTTCACTAACTCTGTAAAACCTACAGCGTGAGTGCTGCTACTTTGTCCCGAATAGCGGGCCTCAAACCCCTCTCAAACCGCTTCACACGGAACTCATCAGTAGGCACGATCTCGTGTGCAAACCTGGATAGGCTAGTAAACTCAGCCTCATACTCCACAACAGTCATCGTCCCCTATGTCAGAAAGAGGAAATCCTCTCTGTAGAGATCCCTCAACGTCGCTGGAAAGTATTTCTCCAGAAATATCTTCGTGAATGCATCCCAGGTGCCTCCCACTGTGGTCTTGGCAAACTTCCACCACATATGAGCACTTCCCCTCAACTGGAAAGCAGCAAATGAAACCCACAGATCATCTCCTCTATCTGTAGAGTATCAAGGATCCTGGTAACCAGTTCCATCCATTCAGTGGCCACTGTGGAGTTGGGATCCCCAAAAAAGGTAGGAGAGTCCATACGGCGAAACTCACACATCGCGACCGTCGCCCTCGGCTTAGGTATGGTCTCTCTCCCTCTAGAGGCCTCAGCCAGTTGCCAGATGGAGCCGACCATCTCACACAACAAATCTCTATCAACAGGTCCTTGGGATGCATTAGCATCCCCAATATCTGGGAATGGAACGTCTCTTCGGCCAGAACCACAGCCACGGCCTGGACCTTGGCCTCGTCCTCCCCACGTGGACATAACTCTATACGAAAGCAACGTAACAGGATAAGCATCCATACAATGTGAGACCCTGACCCATTTTATTTTTTGGTATTTTCGGATGCACGTTACGTGTTTTTATTTGAGCATGTTTTTATTGCTTTTGATGCATGATTGGGCTTAGATATGCATGCGGGGTAGGTTCCCAAGGCTGTGGGCCGTTGTGGTGCGAATTTTAAAAATTTACAAAAAAAGATATTCTGGAGACCTATAAATATCTGGAGTTAGATATTTTCAAAAGACATTTTCCAAAACTTAACTCCTTAGTTTCCCGTTTTCTCTCCACCTTCTCTTTAAGTTTTCGAGGGCCCGGGGCTTAGTTTTCAGCGATCCAACAGTGGATCCTTGCTTTTGGCACCGTCTGCTACGCAACCATTTAGTTAGAATTTTATTCTAGCGAAGTTCGATTTTGCACGTGGTTCGAGACGTCAAGTTTTTAACTCACTGAGGTAGGATTCTAGATTTGTATATTTTATAAGGGTGCTACGTGTAATTAAGTGTATTTTTACCGGTCAGATTGTTGTAGATCTGACTTTGCATAAAAATAGGTTTTGGATTTAAAAATTTGTTTTTCATCGTTTTCGGTGGATGGAATTGAGTTGTGACGGTTTCTTTTGAAGCCTTATAGTAGTCTAGGACTAGGGTATGCATGTGGATATCATATTTAGTGTTTAAAGGCTTTGTTTTAGGGTTTATACATGTTCTGGAGCTGAAAAACCTGTTCTATTTTCTGAAAAATCAAGACTATTGTGTGACGGATTGATCGGTCTTTTGACCGATCGATCGGTCTGGGCGACTGCAGCAAAAAATTACATTTTTCAAATCGATGTATCTCCCTCATCCAAACTCGGACTGGGGTCGTTCTTGTGCTCAAATTGAAGCCTCAGAAGTCTTTTTTCCAATGACACCACACTTATTTCAAAATTCTTTTTGTAGAAAAGTTATGATCAAAAGCGTGAAGGTATATCAAGTTTTCTCAAACGTTTTTCCCCCGTTTTTGGACAAATGTTTGGGAAAAGGCTATTTTTCATCCTTGTGAGCCCTTTGACCAAGTTTCTTATTTCTTAGGGTGTCGGGGTTTGTGTTGGACGTGTGTGGGTGTCGTGGGCTTGTGTGGGTCGTTCTTTGGTCGAGTTAGGGCCTTGTCGTGTGTGGGTGTCGTGGGCTTGTGGTTGGATTTTGGTTTTCGATTGGCGTCCTATGGTATTCAATTGATTAATTTATGGGAATTAGTCGATTAAAATACCTGTGGATTCTTTTTGGGGTTCGATTTGTTGTGTTGTGGTTTTGGGGGTCGTGTGGTGACCTTAGGTGTTCATGTTGATGCCATCCTCGGGGATGATGAGTTGGTGAGATGTGGGTGTTTGTTATGCGTTGAGTGTTTGGGCTCGTGGTTCCCTTTGGAAAAGGGTCTTGGGTTGTGAAGCCGTGAGGCTTTTGGGTTTTAGTTGGCCTTCGGGCTAGGTTTGGTTGTTATATATGGCTATGTGCTTTTATAAAGGGCTTATGCATGTTATAACTGTAGTTTATTCATGCATAGATTATGTAATGTGATTTACATGGCTTTCGATGGCGTTATGTGTAACGTGGTTTATGCTTTAAAAACCAGAGTTTTATTAGGCATAGATGTGATCGATCTGTGGGGCACATGTATATGGTGTTTGTGGTAGGTTGTATGCATTTAAATCCTGATTAGGTTATGCATAGGTGTTTTCGGTGTTGTCCCGTTGTTCTCGGTGTTACCCCGTAACGTACAGTTTTATCCTGTGATATGCGGTTTTATCCCGTGGTGTACGGTCTTATCCCGCGGTATGCGATCTTATCCCATGGTTTACGATTTTATCCCGTGGTATAATCCGTGGTCAGCGGTTCCATCTCGTAGCTTCTGGTAAAGTATGCAGTTTTATCCCGTGGTTTGGTTTCCAGTTTTACCCCGTCGTTGGTCTATGGTTTTATCCCATAGTATACGGTTTTATCCCGGGAATAAATGTTTATGTGCAGATCTTTATATCAGTGTTAGGACTGTAGGTGCGGCGTGTGAGGGCCGATTGCATGTATCGTGGATTGCATGTATTGCATTATGGGACGGATAGACCAGTTTTCAAATTATTTTTAAGAGTCGTGTGAATCGCGATCTAAAAACCCTTTTTCAACTGTTTTCTCGACTCTTGTGTGCGAGTCAAAATATGGTTTGTATCCTCGCTTTCCCTTGCATGTGAAAACTGTTTTCAAGGCTTGAAAGAGAGTCAAAAACTTTCCTTCGATTTTCTTAGCATGTTTTGTTTATACTACATGCTAGTCTAGTTTCTGCTGAGCCTTGGCTCACGACGTGGGATTTGATTTTCTTCAGGTACCGATCGCGTAGGGTGATCTGGGTTGCTGAGGAGGCGAAAGATCTGTAGTCTTCCTTTTGTCTTTTGTTACATGTATTCTTATTACAGGTTTTTTGGTGTTGGGGCCGTGTAGTACAAGCTTCTGGCGTTAGAGCCTTATGTTTTGTTAGCCGTTGGGCGTTTATATATACAATGCATGCATGGTTTCATTTGAGAGTGTATTCTCGGGTTGGGTTGTTATTGGTTGTTGTTGCGTGTTTCACATGGCCCGGAGTTTGGGGCGTGACAACTTGGTATCAGTGTTCTGAGTTTGAATACCTATAAGCTGTGGGAAGAGGGTGCGTTCCCGTGTGAGGTTGATTACGTGTGCTTGACTGTATGTGTTTAGATGCTTGATAGCATGAATGTGTTAACATGTTAGCTATATGAAAGATGTGTATCTGTGAGCATGGGGGTTGAACTGTGGTATTGATTAGTCCTACCTTTGGATGTTCGGATTAACAAACTTGGGAGCTAAGTTAGAAACGCGTTTAGCTAACGTGATTTCTAGCAAGGAATCTGAGTAGGTTATCCAAATTGGTGCGTCATTCTTGTTGGTTCTCCTCGGTATGTGGGGTTTATTTAGCATGAACCTACGTGGCTATGTGTTACCATGTTTATATGCTTAATGTTTATGTTCATGCTGTGTGCTGTATCTTATATGATGTTTTCTTTCATATGACGCGATGTCGGCGAGGAGAGGGCGAGGTCGTGGTCGAGGTCGTGGCTGTGCTATTGGCCAAGGGGATGTTCCTATCCCTGATGCTAGGGATACAAATGCTCCCCAAGGACCTGTTGACATGGTAGAGTTGGTGCGTGCGCTGGTGGGTTCCATCGGCCAGTTGGTTGAGACTGTTAGAGGTGAGGCCGTTAGGGAGAGGGTGCCTGAGGCGAGGGATACTGTGGCGATGCGGGAGTTTAGACGCATGGATCCGCCTACCTTTGTCGGAGATCCTTATCCTATTGTGGCGACAGAGTGGTTGGAGTTGACGACACGGATCCTTGACACCCTGCAGATTGTGGAGGATGAGTTGCAGGTTTCTTTTGCCTCCTTTCAGCTGAGGGGTGCTGCTCATGTTTGGTGAAAATATGCTAGGACTATTGCAGGAGTTACTTGGGCAGCTTTTACAGGAGTATTTCTGGAGAAATACTTCCCAGCTTCGCAGAGGGATTTGTATAGGGAGGAGTTCTATACTATTACCCAGGGGGCCATGGACATCATACAGTATGAGGCCAGGTTTACGAGTTTGTCCCGGTTTGCACCGGAGCTGGTGAGCACAGATGAGTTACGTTCCATGAGGTTTGAGCGGGGCTTGAGGCCGGCGATCCAGGAGCGTGTGGTTGCATTGGGACTTCTTGTGTTCACAGAGCTGGTAGATGCAGCAGCGCAGGTGGAGAACACTATGACTGAGATCCGAGCTTTTAGGAAGGCCAGGATACCGCAGGGTGGAGCAGAGGCGCAGATAGCTAGGCGTTCTAGCAAGAGGCAGAGGTCTTCTGGTCCTAGTTTTCATCCACCTGGATCACAGTAGTTCTCTACACCATCACCATCAGTGGCTTTGCCAGGGAGGCCAGAGCAGACGGAGGTTAGATGTTTCTGATGTGGACAGCCAGGGCATCATGTACCAGATTGCCCGTAGCCGAGGCAGTCTTGGGACACACAGTTGAGGCAGACTTAGAGTTTCATACAGGATTAGTCGCAGGGGATGCAGTTGCCAATTTGTTACAGATGTGGTCAGACTAGACACATCTGTAGGACTTGTCCCTAGAGGGGGGATGCGCTAAGCATGGCTGGTACACCAGAGGGTTCGTATGTGCGGGACCGACAGCAGCATCCAGCAGTTCAGACTTCTCGAGTGACGACAGGTGGGGGTGCTTCAGTTCAGTCGGTACGACAGCCGATCATGCCGGGTGGCGGACAGGATAGGGTGGGATTGCCCCGAGTGTATTCACTTGTAGCTCCTGGTTCTTTGAGGGCACCGGCCACGCGTGGTGATGTAGATGCAGATCTTTCTCCACTGTATTGAGGTACTTTTCTGAGTATACAGGTGTTGGGCCAATTCCTTGTTGCATCTGTTTGGCAGCTGATGATGAGTTCCGTGGGTGGTGAGCTGTGTTGAGGCAGTGGTTGCTGGAGAGGTGCAGTTGAGGTGAGTTGTAGATCCCGTGTCTCTAAGATAGTTAGCCGTTGTCTAGGATGCCTAACCTTGTTCGACTATATCATAGGAATGGTTTAGCAGACCATCTCGTGTGCCATGTTGATTGCGATCAACGGTTTGTTTTCTGTTGACCTTGAGTTGAATTTCGGGGGCCAAATTCCTTTAAGGGGGGTAGAGTTGTAAGACCTTGACCCGTTTTCTTTTTTGGCGTTGTTAGACACGTGTTACGTGTTTTTGTTTGAGCATGCTTTTATTGCTTTTGATGCATGACCAGGCTTAGATATGCAAGTGGGGTAGGTTCTCGGTGCTGTGGGCCGTTGTGCGGCGAATTTTAAAAATTTTCAAAAAAAGATATTTTGGAGACCTATAAATATCTGGAGATAGATATTTTCAAAAGATATTTTTCATAACTTAACTCCTAAGTTTTCCATTTTCTCTCCACCTTCTCTCTAAGTTCTCGGGGGCTCGGAGCTCGATTTTTAGCGATCCAACAATAGATCCTTGCTTTTAGCATGGTGGGCTACGCAACCATCCATTTAGAATTTTATTTCGGCGAAGCTCAATTTTGCACGTGGTTCAAGACGTCGAGTTTTTAACTCACCGAGGTAAAATTCTAGACTTGTATGTTTTATAAGGGTGCTACGTGTAATCGGGTGTATTTTTATCGTTCGAATTGTTGTAGATCTGACTTTACATAAAAAGAGGTTTTTGGGTTTAAAATTTTATTTTTCATCGTTTTCGGTGGATGAAATTGAGTTGAGATGGTTTCTTTTGAAGCCTTATGGTAGTCTGGGGCTAGGGTATGCATGTGGATATCATATTTGGGGTTTAAAGGCTTTGTTTTAGGGTTTATACATGTTTTGGAGCTGAAAAACCTGTTCTGTTTTCTGAAAAATCGAGACTGTTGTGTGACGGATCGATTGGTCTTCTGACCGATCGATCGGTCTGGGTTACTACAGAAAAAAATTACATTTTTAAAATTGATGTATCCCCATCATCTGAACTCAGAATGGTGTCGGTCTTGTGCTCAAATTGAAGCCCCGGAAGTCTTCTTTCCAACGATACCTCTTTCATTTCAAAATTATATTTGTAGAAAAAGTTATAATCAAAAGAGTGAAGGTATGTCAAGTTTTCTAAAACGTTTTTCACCCATTTTTGGCCAAATGTTTGGGAAAAGGTTATTTTTGTTCATTGTGAGCCCTTTGACCAAGTTTCTTGTCTCTTAGAGTGTCGTGGGCTTGTGTTGGACGTGTGTGGGTGTCGTGGGCTTGTGTGGGTCCTTCTTTGGTCGAGTTAGGGCCTTGGGAGTTTGTTGGTGTTTTGTTGTTTGGTGGTTGAGTTTTGGTTTTCGATTGGTGTCCTATGGTATTCAATTGATTAATTTATGGGAATTAGTCGATTCAAATACCTGTAGATTCTTTTTGGGGTTCGGTTGGTTGTGTTGTGGTTTTGAGGGTCGTGTGGTGACCTCAGGTGTTCGTGTTGATGCCATCCTCGGGGATGATGAGTTGGTGAGATGTGGGTGTTTGTTATGCGTTGAGTGTTTGGGCTCGTGGTTCCCTTTGGAAAAGGGTCTTGGGTTGTGAAGTGGTGAGGCTTTTGGGTTTTAGTTGGCCTTCGGGCTAGGTTTGGTTGTTATATGTGGCTATGTGCTTTTATAAAAGGCTTATGCATGTTATAACTGTAGTTTATTCATGCATGGATTATGTAATGTGATTTACATGGCTTTCGATGGTGTTATGTGTAACTTGGTTTTTGCTATAAAATCCAGATTTTTATTAGGCGTAGATGTGATTGATCTGTGGGGCACATGTTTGTGGTGTTTGTGGTAGGTTGTATGCATTTAAATCTTGATTAGGTTATGCATAGGAGTTTTCAGTGTTATCCCATAGTTTTCGGTGTTATCCCGTAACGTATAGTTTTATCCTGTGATATGCGATTCTATCCTGTGGTGTGCGGTCTTATCCCGCGGTTTGCGGTCTTATCCCGTGGTTTACGATTTTATCCCGTGGTATAATCCGTGGTCGGCGATTCCATCCCGTGTCTTCCGGTAAAGTATGCGGTTTTATCCCGTGGTTTGGTTTACGATTTTACCCCGTGGTTGGTCTATGGTTTTATCCCATAGTATACGGTTTTATTTCGGAAATGTATGTTTATGTACGGATCTTTATCTCAGTGTTAGGACTGTAGTTGCGGCGTGTGAGGGCTGGTTGCATGTATTATGGATTGCATGGATTGCATTATGGGATGGATATACCAGTTTTCAAATTGTTTTTAAGAGTCGTGTGAATCGCGAACTAAAACCCTTTTTCAACTGTTTTCTCGACCCCTGTGTGCGAGTCAAAATATGGTTTGTATTATCGCTTTCCTTTGCATGTGAAAATTGTTTTCAAGGCTTGAAAGAGAGTCAAAAATTGTACTTCGATTTTCTTAGCATGTTTTGTTTATACTACATGCTAGTCTAGTTTTTACTGAGTCTCGGCTCACGACATGGGATTTGATTTTCTTCACGTACCGATCGCGTAGGGTGATCTGGGTTGCTAAGGAAGTTGAAGATCTGTAGTCTTCCTTTTGTCTTTTGTTACATGTATGCTTATTACATGTTTTCCGTCGTTGGGGCCATGTAGTATAAGCTTCTAGCGTTGGAGCCTTATGTTTTGTTAGCTGTTGGGCGTTTATATATACAATGCATGCATAGTTTCATTTGAGAGTGTATTCTCGAGTTGGGTTATTGTTGGTTGTTGCTGGGTGTTTCACATGACCCGAAGTTTGGGGCGTGACATACAACATGTTATTGCTAACGTAAAAGACAGATAAGTATGCTAACACATAGCCACTTAATAACACGTCATCACATCTCACATACCGAGGAGAACCCACAAGAAAGACTCGTCCATCTGGATAACCCACTTAGATTCCTTGCTAGAAATGACGTCCGCAAAACGCGTCTCTAACATGGCTCCCAAGTTTGTTAACCCAAACGTTCAAAGGCAAGACTAATCGATCCTAAGGTCCAACCTCCATACTCACGTATACATAACAAGCCATCATGCTGATGTTAGGAAAATGCTGTAACATAGACAATCAAGCACACATACATCCTCACAAGGTGATGTACCCACTTTCCCATGGCTCATAGGCATTCGAACCCAGAGCTCTGATACCAAGTTGTCACGCCCCAATATCTGGGTCACGCGAAATCCCACCCAAAAGACAGTTTGAGAAAGTAAGATTTGCAGTTGGAAGGCCCTCAACTGTAAAAGATATATCATTTGGATAAAAAATCTCACAGTTCAATTCTCATAAACTGAAAATATGCATTTCATACATGAATAAGCATATCGCCTAAAGACATACAAAACCAGCCATCACAAGCGTTACATGTAAAAGTACATGTCCAAAACAGGAAACTGTTGCTAGTCTTCCGCCACCACAGGAATCTAGGTCAACTCCTCATGCTCACCTAAAAAGGTTTTATAGAAAAATCCCACACCGTGAGCCGAAGCCCAATAGAATATAGACAGTAAAGCTGTAAAGAAGGCTATGCAATTACACACACGCAGGCCCAACCACAGGAGCCAAAAATGTTTTCCTTCCAAAATCACAAGTTTTGCATTAGGCTACCACAAGTCTCAAAAAGGTTTTATCTCATAAAACCCCACGTTTTCCATCCTTCAAACTATGCATATCATCCTAACAGATATC
>JAULJZ010071711.1:0-13051 GCA_032270985.1 Heliamphora pulchella | reverse complement strand
AACTAATAAACTTATAATAATTAATAATATAAACTATAAAGTATAAACTTATAAAGTATGAACTATAAACTTAAAAATTAAAAAACAAAGCTTTTCTCATATGATAGACTTATTATTAGTCTGAGTTCCGAAATATAAACGTGAGATTCATAATACCAATTTTATGACTTGTGTATATTCTGGAGTTTTGATTTATATGAGTTTATAACATGCATGCAAGAAAACAAGTCAAAAATGTACACAACATAAGCTAAACAACCAAGATCCTAAGTAGCTTGATTTTCTGGACTTACATACTTTCTGAAATAATTAAATGTAGAAAAATGGTCTTAAAGTGAGTTTTGTGTCCAGACTTATCTTTCGAAGTCTTCTTTCATACAAAATTGGTTTGAGGTGTTTTCGTTGGGTAGAATTCCAGATATCTCATTATTATCAAAGAGTGTCAGATCTTGACCACTCTGAGTTGCAGACCAATAAACCATAAGTTAGAGTGAGAACCGAGCTTGGGTCAAAAAATAAAACTTGTAGATAACGCATTTATATTTTTGTCCACCAAACATGAGCCAACAATAAGAAGTCCTCATGGGTTAAAACACCTTCCCAAGTCACTATTGAGGTTCAGTGACTGACAGACCTCTTTGTCACACGTTTTTGTGAGACCCCAAACCCAACATTTTAGAAGCCAACTCCAAAAGTGGTAAACTTGAGAAATGTAGATAACATATTAAAATAATTATTGAGCACAAATCAGCCCAAAATACTCTCGGATGATACCCCAAAAGTCTTGAGTATTCTCTGTTAAAAACACATTCTGCAGACCCTTTTAGGCTGACTGAACCTTTTTTATAAATTGGCCAAACTTTTAAACTTTTTCCAAACAACTTGTCTTAGCACAAAACATGAAACTTGTAGGGGACATCTTAAACTAGAACCCCACCACAAATCAGATGCATAGCTCTCAAATTGATGCCCCAAAATCGTGACCAACGGAGGCTTAATTTCTATGATTTTCTCTGTAAAATGTTGAAAGGTTTTTACTAAAATAAAATAAATGACCTTTTTACTTTAAGAACTGACCTTATTGTTAAATATAAAAGTTATAGGAAATAGTTCTATCTAATTGGTGTTAAAATTTCAAAAATTAAATCAATGACTAAGTACTTCAAAATACTGTCGCAACTTTAAAACTAGTAATTAAACTTGTACCAAAAATTGGCTAAGTGTTCGAATGGTGTGTTACTTATGAGACTTGAGTGTGTGAACCTTATATGAACTTTTTAGATAATTTGTATATGAAAATGATTCTTTTTATGATATGAACTCATACCGATGTTCGATTCTATGTTGCATAAATTATGATTATATTTTGTATACTTGTACTTGATGCTTTAGCAAGTTGTACCATATGCTATGTCATGTTTATATACCACGCCATGTTTAGTTTCATACTATACTATTGTTAAGTTCTACTTCAAGATACAAGTTGTTGTACCATAAGCATCATTGGGTTGCACCTAGGGCATCCTGTGGGTTGGGTTTTGTGCGTAAATTATTAGCCAGAGGATTTAGAATAAGTATGGAGAATTTGAAATAATATCATGATAAGAGAATCCTTGTTGATGGGTGTGTTGACAATGGGTCATATACGTCTTGAGTCGTGTTACGTCCTGAGCCGTATGACGTCATGAGCCGAACAGTAGCTATACGCCGCTGTGATTGGGAACGCTGATGAACGGGAACCTAACGTATGGGAACATAGTGGTACCATTTGGGTTATTATATTGATATGTAGACTTTGGGCCATATGCATCCTGAACTGTCTTACGTCCTGAACCGTATCACGTCTTGAGCCGAACGGCCGCTATATACAACAGTGATCAGCAACGCTGATGTACGGGAGCCTAACGTATGGAAACATAACGGTGCCATTCAAATTATTTTGTTAGCTTGATTTACCTTCGGGCCATGAACATCTTGAGCCGTGTTATGTCCTGAACCAATCACGTCTTGAGTCGAACAGCTGCTATGCGCCGCTATGATCAGGAACGCTGATGACCAGGAACTTAACGCACGGGAACATAATCGTGTTGGATATGATCGACCTTGGGTCATATACGTCCTGAGCCGTGCCACGTCTTGAGCCGAACATCCGCTGTACGCCGTCATGATCGGGAACGTTGGTGTACGGGAGCCTAACGTATAGGAACGTAATGATGTTACATAAAATTTAATTGGTTGATTTATAATCGGGTTGGTCAACTACAATATATTCATCTGCATCACGCACTCGCACCACTGTTCCTATATGTGCTTGTCCCGTCAAAAATGATAAATTTTCTATCTATTTGGCCTTAAAATTGTATTGCGTATTATATGAAATGTATTATAGGATATTTTGTTGTGAGTTTGTTAGACTGTTTAAGGAATTTGCTTCTGGATTTTGGCTCATGGCATTCGTGCCACAGGTAAGTGTGATGAATTCCTTGAGAAAGTTGCACCTGAAAAAGAAGACGGAATAGAAGAACGAAGTGAGTGGCAGGAGCCAGTGGACCCCGATGATGCTAGTTGAAGAATTAGGTTTTTACCTTTTGCTCTTTTTGGTTTAGTTTTCACGGGTATATTATAGTTTTTGTTAAATTTTTTGGTGAAATTATAATCGTTATGTACTTATGAACAGTTCATAACTCTTAATGATGTAATATTTATGATATATAATTATGAATGAATGGTTAGAATATTCTCCTATCTATACTTATGTATGTCCCGACGTGCCCGGAGGACGGGGCGTCACATAATTCCTTGATCCATGTCATCAAAGAGTGATCCATACAAGATAAGAAAGACTCTAATACATCTGGTTTTATACCTATCAAACATCTCTTTCATCATTTGAAAAATTAATCAAAGATCAAGAACCGAACATGAATCGAAAAGGCATCATGGTGAGATTTTAGGACTGTTTTGGCGTGGCTGTTGTGTTTTGAAGTTTTCATGAGGTTTTCTAATGGATCCATGGCATGAAAAGGTTCTAGAGTTGTCATAGTTGAGTGTACAAAACATGAATGTAAAGGAAATGGACCAACCATTGACACACATGATGCTAGGAGACTAGATCTAAACATGGCCTGCAATTTGCACCTTTCAACCTCTATGCCCTAATCTTTGGAACTTTATAACTCAATGTAGAAAAATGATCTTAGTGTGTTCTTTATGTTCAGACCTATATTTTTGTATTATCTTTCATCAAAAATTAGTTCGAACTCATTTGAGCGAGTAGAACTCGAAATATTGCATTTCTACCAAAGTGTGTTAGTTTTAGACCAATTAACATTGAAGACCTAAAAACCCTAGCTTAGATTGAGATCCGAGCTTTGGTCAAAAAATAAAAATTGTATATAACGTGTATATCTAGCTACTCACCAACATTGAGCCCAAAATATTTAGGTTTCATAGTTAAAAAACACTCTAAAATTCTCTGTTGTGGTTAAGGCATTAAAAAATGCTTCTGTCACATATTTTTGTATGACCAAACACCCCTATTTTTAGTGACCTACTCTAAAAGTGGTCTACATGAATATTGTAGGTAACATATTGAACTACTAACGATCTAGAAATCAGACCTAGATAGCTCGAAAAAGTCCCTGAAACTTGTTTTAAACTCTCTGTCCAAAATCGGTTCTGCTGAGGGTTTGACGGCTGATAGAGCCTATTTTACAAAATGGCTTATATCTTCAACTTGTTTCAAGCAACTACCCATAGCACCCTTCATAATACTTGTAGGGGGTATGTTTAACTAGAACATAACCAAAAATGGACTCATCTCGACTTGATTAGATTCTCCAAAACTAAGACCAACAAAGACACTTTTTTGGCCAATTTTTTGTGCAAGTGCTGAACCGTTTTTGTTTGCGTTAAATTTTTCACCTAGTTGCCTTAGATTTTGGCTTTGGTGTTAAATATAAAGGTTGTAAAAAATATTTTAATCTAAATCGTCACCAAAAATTATAATCCAACTCCAAGTCTAAGTACCTCAAAATGCCGTGGTACTTTGAAATTTAATGATTGGAAGAGAGTAATAAATGGTTAAGTTAAATTTTTACACAAGTGAAGGATTGTGAAAGTACGTAAAACCCTTTAAACCTAAACAGAAAGTAATCATAGTCCCTAAAACCAAAGAAAACATTCAACGGTCCGAATCATTTTAGTTTCACATGCTAAAGGGGGAGGATTCCGTGTTAACGGTTGAGTTATGTTTTGCTTTTAGGCATGGAAGTTGTGAAACCCGGGGGTTCTGCTTAGCTTGTCGGGGGAGGCTTGATTCATACGCATATAATACAAGGTGAGAGTGCTTAGCCATTATCTTAAACTTGAGTTTATGTAAATGATGCTTGAAATTGCTTTGAAACGCATATTTTGAACTATAACCAGTTTTGATGATCGCATGAACCTGTTGTTTTCAAATGCCATGATGTTTTTAATTCATGTGTGCTATTCATGATATTTTGAACAAGCATGATGATATTATGAAAGAAATTGTCAATGTTGTGTTGTTATTTCCAAAGTTCCAAGTTATAAGGGTTTTCGGCCATTTATATCTCGTTGTGAGGGAGGTTACCTAACTATGAGTTTTTCATTTATCCCTATAGGGGAGGTTTCCTGCTAAGCGGTGGTTTTTACCTTTAAGGCTTTTAGGTTGAGTCTTAGATTTTAACACATACCACTCGTGCTTGGTAGAGAGTGGCCCTCATTCTATCACGTTGCTATCTTTACATTGCGAATTGAGCTTACTGTACAATCGAAACTCTCGATCTTGAGGTTGATGACTACTTGGACACAATTGGGGTTTGAGTCAAGTTTTAAGAAAATGGTTATTCATTTTAAATTGTGGCGGTTGAGCCAGGAATATTTTCTGTTGGCAGTACCGAGATGGTTCTATATAATTTGTGATATTTTCATGTTCAAGCAAATGCATCCATTTTTATGTTTTTGTGGTAAATGTGATGAACTATTTTTAGAAAGAGTTTTCAGTTATCCTTAACTAAAAAATTGCATTTTTCTATTTATGATAATGCTAAATGCGCTCTACTATAACCTCTGTGCTTGTAGATAACAGGTACGACTAGGAGTTGGTCCACCATAGGCCTCGTCGAGTAGTTTTGGATCTGGTGTTGGGAATCATTTTTGTCTAGTTTTTCTTTTGTTTAGTTTTTAGTTTTGGTAAAGTTTCATGTATAAGACCTGCAGGTTTCCGATGTTTTAAAAATAATGTATGCCCTTGGGATGGTGAATCCTTAGTGACTCATGTTTACCCTTTTTGACATTAAGGATTATGGTTGCTTAGAAATTCTTATTTGGTCTCTTAATATTATTTATCTCTTGTCTTTTCTTGCTCTACAGGTTTAGTGCCTTGCGGGAGCGGGGTGTTACATTAAAAACTTTCAAAAATGTTGGAAAATGGTTAGGTGTTGGGGAGGAAAAATTATGATTTGAAAAGTTGGTCCAGATCTAGACCTCTCGATGGACTGTTCTAGCGGTCTATCGAGTGGTCAAAGTGAACTCTCAGTTGTTTTTGCAGTGGTGGAAAAAAAATATTCAGGCAAGCACCGCTCGAGCAGTCTGGGAAAATTTTAAAAATTTTGTTTGCTATGTTTTAAACTTTGGCTCTTGAGGACCTTGACTATATCCTTTTGGGTTCTTCTCTCACATAAAATAAACTCTTGAAAGTGCATTTCTCAAAAGTTTTAAGTTTTCTTTCATCTTCGTTCTTAGATCTATTTGGGCTCAGGTGGTTTTGATGGATCTTGGTATTTCAAAACGATTTTTCTTGAGTGGTTCGTGTGACTCGAATTTTAGGGCGTGACATTCAATGTCACCTTGGGGAAGCTCACCAAAGTTGAATTCGTAATTAGTTTCTTTGGATTATTAGTGCTGGAGTATTATGGACTGAATTTTTAGTGTAATGCTTTTGTACCAAATGATATTTGGTTAATAGTAGAATAACCTAAGAATAAATAGTGCATTGTTTAGCTTAACATGATTTTAATGAGATTATATTTTTTCATATGCAAAAATACTCAAAATTGCCTCACAACTAACAAACCCATTCTCGTAGAATTGGGATAGTCCTCCATTTTTTAGATTATTCACTACAATAACAGTCAAAAAGTAAAAAATATAAAGTAAAATATGAAAAATAAAAGAAACAAAAAACTATCTCTTAAATTTAATTTAAATTTTGTAATATTTTCTTAAATTAACCTTCATCTACATTTAATATTTACATTGCATGCTAATCACATAATATTTTTAAGAAAAATAGTGAAAGTAATGTCATAACTTTTATTTTATTTTTGGCACAAATAATATTTAAATACAAAAGCATTAAGAATATGTCAAATACTAATATATGACCACATTTCATATTTGTATTCCAGTGTGGTCCAATTCAACCTGCATCTGGATCTGGCGCCTGAATGATTAAGATCAATTGCCTCCACCATTTATTGTTTTTAATCTTAATTCTTAATTTTTTGTTGATTACAACTAGCGTAAATCATCACTCCTATGCATAATCCATCATCAATAGTTACAAGGATGATTTAATCTCTAATCCCATTTAGACAACTTATTTGAATCTTAGTACCATTTAATAAACAACTAATTTACGAAATCCTTATTTTGTTCGTCGTACCGAAAGTACCTCCATTTATTCATTTTGTCATTCTCGCGGGATTGTCTACAAACTGACAAATCTTTTTTAAAACAGAGCAAAAGCTAAAACTTCATAGGCATTTCCATTTCACATTTGTTCTGTGTATTAAACTTTTCACCATCAAATGCAAATCCAATTTTCATATATAAAGCACTATGTAATACCGTAATCTCTCTGGAGAATCAAAACAATTTTCATATTTCCAAGAGTGATAAAAGCTCCACAAAATCTTCTAAGCATCAAATCTTCAGCGTAGAAAATGAAGTTCAAAAGTGATAAACCAGCCATAAACCTTCATTCTTTTAATTTCTGTACAAAATGTTAATATGAAACTTTTGATTGAGTCATCCATTACCATTTTTTGTTTGCAAAATTGTTATTATATTTTGGGAACCCTACCCGTAGCGAAAGTTGAACACATTGTGTCCATATTAGCATAGCAGATCATTATCATTTTGCATTACTTTTCACCACATATTCATATTATCATAGCAGACTATTATCATTTCGCACTGCTGTTATTGACAAAACTTGTATTACCATATTAACATATTCTCCATGAAACATAATGCCGTTAATTTGAACAAGTATTTCATATGCAAAATACTAATATTCACATTTTCAATAAAATAAAGACTCTTTTTGAATATAAAAAGTTATCATTTTCAGCAACTATGAGACACAAATAGAATACATCAAATGGAATACAAATGGAAAATGGATATGTGGTTACACGTTCAGCAACTACGACGTCCACACACAAATGAAATACATCAATATTGATGAACCGCATCCAAACGAGTCCACTGCTCATCTATGAGAAATGACGTACCTTGAAGAAATGGCTAACATACAGTTTTCTGTTTGGAGGTGAAATGGTTTTTGGGTGGCCCACCAATGCAATGTCTTCCCGAAAATGCAAGTAATGGAAATGTTTTCTCCAATGCATTCACCATAGGCGGGCGATTCTGTATCATTGTTTTTTGGATTATTTTGAAGATGTATTACCAAAATTTTTATTTCCATTAAATGCTAATGAGATATCATTCCATCTTAATTAAAAGAATTGAAAAGCTTCCATAAATAAATTTGACCATGGAATGTAATAGCTATGTTACTCTGTCAGCATTAATTTATTCACAAAATCCATTGATAGTAATTTGAGGGTAAAAAAGTCACAAAACATATAAAAAGGATCTCCTGGGATATGAATTTATTACCTAGAATTTATCCTAAAATAAATTATCAAAATAAGATCTTAGGCTAATTAACCCTAGTTACCATTTTCTACATATATGATAAAATAGTAGTAGATTCAAAATTCATCACAATCTTATAAAGTGGAATTGTAATTGTATTGTTTAATTTATTTTTAACCACTTATGAATATCATGTGGTTGGCATGTAATGTAATACCCCGTATTTTTTAATAGTACAGTAGAAGATTAATGGAAGCAATAATCTCTCTTAGTACTCGCAAAACCCTAAAACACAAGGTATGTAAAAGAAACAGTTTTGTAGAGAACTTAATAGGCCAAATCCCAAAAATAAAAAAAGACCCAAATAAAAAAGGGCCAAGTTTAATAAAGATCCAAATAAAAAATGTCCATGATCGGTACGTAAAAGTGCCGATCAAATCCTACAAAGTATGCTTCGATAAGCCTCGATTATGTGTTTACTAATATATTTTAGAAGTGTTTTAGTGTTAGTATAGGAAGAAGTACGATGGTGAAAAAATAGTCTAGAATGGATCAAAAGCTGTTAAAGGTCAATAATTTCACTGTGGAAACCAAAAGGATCAAAACAATATTGTTTCGGTTACATCTCGGGACCCAGAGACCTAGCATTATGAATGGTAATACCTCAAAGTTCAAGAAATTTGGTAAAAAGGTTCAACGGTGAAGAAAATAAATTTTCAAAAGAAGTTTGGCCAAAAATATGCGAAAAATGTGTAAAGAAAATTAACATACTTTCACTATTTTGGTCATAACTTTTTGTAACAAATAAAATTTGATATGAAGCTAGAATTATTGTAAAGTAGACTTCCGGGGCTTCAATTTTGACACAAGAATGAGCCTATTCAGAGTTCGAATGAAGGAGTTATGTTTGTTTGAAGTTGGGACAACAGAGTTGTCGTGTTTTTACAAAATTGTGTCCGGACGAAAATATGGGCGTCCGAACAAAAATTAACAAAAATGATTTGCATTCGGAAGGAACGGGAACTGTTCGGATGGAACGGGACAGTTAGAATTTGATTAAAACATTGAAACAGAGGGTGTGGATTATCTCTATAAATAGAAGGTGTTAGCTCAAGAGCTTTTTATATTGATTTTGATGATTTTTAAAATTCATTTTCTAAGAATAAATGGATTTAAAATGATAATATTTATATTTTTCAAAAGAAAAGTGTTGACACATATTGAATAAATGAGTTGACACCTTTATTCAAAAACAATGACTTATCTCTCAAAATGATTAAAACAGCTAAGTATTCTTGAAAATATTTTGTGTTAAACCCAATTGATAATTAAGTCAAAACTTTAAGGTAAAGTATAGTTAAAGATATCAAGTGTGTCAATACCTTTGGACAAACGGTTTGGCATTCTAACTTGTTGTTGAAGTTATTTTTAGGTATTAAAAGTTAGTGCCGATACAAATAAATTTTGTGTCAACACAAAAGAGCCGAAGTTCCCTAGACTCAAAATGAGTCAATACAAATTGAATTTGTGTCGACACAAAAGTGGTTTCTCACTTTTGCTATTCGAAACTTTGAGTCGGCACAAATGCCAAATGAGTCGATACAAAAGTATCGAGGCTACCTGTAGAATTTTGTGTGTCGACACAAATTGAAGAAGAGTCGACACAAATATCTCGAGCCCGCTTAAAGAATTTTAGTGTCGACACCAATGTCCAAATGAGTCAACACAAATTGTCCAAATAAGTGTCGACACCAAGAAGATTTGAGTCTACACAAATTGTCCTCTCCTAGATGCTGAAGTTCAAATGAGTTGACACAATATCTAAATGTGTCGACACCGTTGAGTTGGTGAGGAAGATTGTAGAAATTGTGTCGATACCTCAGAAGATTTGAGTCAATCTAATCACTTGAAAATTCTTGCCCTAAACATTTTGTGTTGACTCTAAAGAATTTGCGTCGATACCTGCAATGAAAATTTAAATTCGCGGCAGACTTTAACGGTTGAATTTTTGGCATTTAATTCCCTCACCTACCTCCAACGGTCATGAATGCTCAAGAGCTTATATAAAAAGTTACTCCCCAGCATTTAAACTGACTAGAGACTTACAATCACTGGTCTATAGCTTGATTCAAACTCAAAATTTTCAAGTTTTCATTTATTGCTAAACTCCAGCTCTTGTACCTCATCTCTCTTTACCTCTTCATTTATTGTCAATTAATTTCTGTAAAGAAAGTGAGTATTTTTCATTTAATCACTTCATTCATTATATTCAATGGTGAGTTACCCTTTATCCTTTGAGTAAGGATTGTTTTCATATGATCATTTTGCTGTTGTTGTAAGGTCTATGAATGTACCCGTAAACATTCGTATCTGTATGGATATTCTCAAGCGAAGTCTTGAGAATGTAAGGATTGGAATGCGCCCGTGAAGCATTCTACATAGAGAAAATTCTTAAGGGGAGACTTGAGGAGTGGACGTAAACTTGGAAGAAATCGAACCACTATAAATCCTTGGTATCTAGTTCATTCTCTCTATCCCTAACATCTTTAATATTTGTAATGCTTTAATCTTTGATTATCTTGTTATATTTTTTTTCTATATTAAAAGATTTTTGAAAAGATTCTAAAAATTGTTATTAATTTTTTAAGACCAATTCACCCCCCCTCTTGGGTTGCCTAGAACTAACAAAAGGCTTAGGGGAATCATTCAAAGACTTCTAAAACTTCAAAAATTAGAATAAAGACTTATCAAGAGGCTAGTGTGGAGACTCAAAAAGTAATGAGAAGATGAAGATGGTGGCTTGAAAACCAGTTCTTCTTCAACTCTTTATGGGTTCGAGCCGAAACATGATCGGTTAATCTTCTTCTTCCTAAGGGTTGATGAACCCCTCGTCGGTATTTTAGGATTAGTTTAGATTTATATTTCTTTTATATTCAGATTCAGTTCGTTGTATGATTTTAAGATGTTGACGTTTGATCAACAAGTAATTAATTTGATTATTTAGTTTCCGTTTTTACTTTCTGTGATTGTAATAACGAAATCATGCAACTATTATATGTTCTTGTTCTTATCCGAATGTGAGATATCTTATGCTTGGAGAGAACGGGTCGTGCTGGGATCACTCGGACAATACGTGCCACGTCTAAGATAGGATATGCCGAGTTTGAATTCGACCTTATCCTCTTACTAATCCGTGTCAATCTTGTAGTCATGACCAGATTGAATTGAATCGAATAAATGAAATAGAATCTGAATGAAACTAAAATACTGGCCAGGGTGCATTTAAATCCTTAGGAAATCTTTTCTTATCTAAATCAAATCTTTTATTTTTAATTTAATTTAATTTTAGATTTTTAGATTAAAACAAATAAATCTTTTTATAAAAGAGAATCGAATAATATTTTAAGTTGTGAAATTGTAATTCTGTCCCATAACCGAGCTTCCTTCCACACTTCTCCACCTCTTCCCCCCCCTTTGAACACGTTAAATCTACAAACGGCTGAAAACAACCAAATAGACTAACAAACCAAATCATTGATAGAGTATTATACTCCGTCAGAATTTGTGTCGTTCTCTTGCATTCGGCCTCCCACGATTGGGGCAACACACTATGAAATTAAGTCCAATATAATTCAAATGTTACCATGTTTTTCTAGAATTAGTAATGAGGACCCCGAACAAACATATTGATGAATTTCTTGAGATATGCACAATAGTTAAAATTAATAATTTCTCAGATGAAACCATTAAAATGAAACCGTTCCCTTTCTCCCTAAAAGATGAAGCCAAATATTGGCTTAACTCTTTAGAAGCGAACACAATCACATCTTGGGCTAAATTGCAACAGGAATTTCTCAAAAAATATTTCTCAATAGGCAAGACCAACCAAATTCGACGCGCCATTACGAGTTTTACCAAACTCGATGGCAAGACCTTTCACGAAACTTGGGAACACTTTAAGGATCATATTTGTTAGCCCAAAAGCTTTCTTATTTTGATTTTGATGATTTTTATAATTCATTTTTTAAGAATAAACGGCTTTAAAAGGATAATATCTTTATATTTTCAAAATGAAAGTGTTAACACATTTTGAAGAAATAATTTTGACACCTTAGCCAAAAAGCAATGACTTAACTCTCAAAATAATTAAAACATTCACATATTCTTAAATGAGAATATTCTGTGTTGAATCCAATTGAAAAATAAGTCAAACACTTTTAAGGCAAAGTATACTTGAATCACATCAAGTGTGTCAATCTCTTTGAACAAATGTTATGACACCTTAACTGTTTTATGAAGTTATCTTTCAGTTATTATAGTTAGTATCGACACAGACAAGTTTTGTGTCAACACAAGAGCTGTAGCTCTTAGGACTTAAAATGAGTCGACACAAATTATATTTGTGTCGACACAAAAGTGCTGGTATCCGAAATTTTGGATCGACACAAATGGAAATCGTGTCGACACAAAAGAATCGAGGCCACCTGCAGCATTTGAGGTGTCAACACCAGTTGAAGATGAGTCGACACAAAAATCCCGAGGTTGCCTGAAGAATTTGTGGTGTCTACACTAGAGACCTCAAGTGTCGACACAAATATACTGAGGCTTCCTGCAAAAATTAGTGTCGACACCAAAGAAGACATGAGTCGACACAAAGTGCTTTCTCTGGATGTTGAAGTTTCAAACGAGTCGACACCAGATTCAAATATGTCGACACCATGATGTTGGTAAGGTAGAGTGCAGAAATTGTGTCAACCCCTCAAAAAATTTGTGTCGACTCAACCACTTAAGGATTCTTCCCTAGACAGTTTGAGTCGACACCAAAGGCATTTGTGTCGACACCTGCGACGAAAATTCAAACTCGCGGCAGATCTTAACAGTTGAATTTTTGGCATTTATTACTCCCACCTACCTTCAACGGTCATGAATGCACAAAAGCTTATATAAGGAGTAACTTCTCAGTATTTATTCTAACTGGAGACCCACATTTACTGTTCTATTGCTTGAATCAAACTCAGAATTCTCAAGCTCTCATTTATTACTGAATCTCCAGCTCTTGTTCATCATCTCTCTTTACTTTCTCATTTATTGTAAATTATTTCTGTAAAGAGAGTGAGTGTTTCTCATTTATACACTTCAT
>JAULJZ010071700.1:0-13051 GCA_032270985.1 Heliamphora pulchella | reverse complement strand
TGTTGTTATCTTTGAGTTTGATGACTTCTAAGTGTACTGGAGCCTTAATATTAAAGTCTAAAACACAAGCATGCAAATAAATAGAACAAAACTTGACATGACATAAGTAGAAGACTTAGACCCTAAAAGACTTGATTTTTTAGAACATAGATGATTCTACCCTGAACTTTGAAATACCATAACTCAATGTAAAAAATTGATCTAAGCTATTTATTTATGTCCAAATTTAGATTTTTGTGTTATCTTTCATTCAAAATTGGTTTCAACTTATTTTCATAAGTAGCATTCGAGATATTACAATTTTACCAAAGTGTGTCATTTTTTGACTAGTCAATACTACTGACTTGGAAACCCTAGTTTAAATTGAGATCCGAACTTTGGTTAAAATATGAAAGTTTTATATAACATGTATATCTATCTACCTACCAACAATGAGTACAAAATATTGAGTTTGGATAGGTCAAACGTCCTTTGAAAGTCTCTTTTGAGTTTCAGCCCTCAAGAGACACTTCTGTCACATATTTTTTGTGTAGCCCAAAATTCCTATTTTTAATGACCTGTGCCAAATATGGTCTACATGAACATTGTATCTAATATATTGAAGTACTTTTTGGCCAAAAATCAGACCTTGAAACCTCAGGATAATACTCAAAAACCGTTTCAAACCCTCAATCCAAAACTGGCTCTGCTGAGTTATGGCGGCTGACAGAACCAATTTTCTAAAATGGCCAAAAAATCTAACTTGTTCAAAACAACTACCCGTAGTTCTAAATATGAAACTTGTAAGGACTTGCTGAACTAGAACATACTAAAAAATGGGCTCATTTAGACTAAATATGATACCCCAAAATTGAAACCAATAGAAGCATATTTTTGGTAAAATCTTAAGAAAAGTGCTGAACTATTTTTGCTTAAGATGTTTTGTTCACCCTTTTGCCTTAGGTTTTGGTCTTGGCGTTAAACATGAGAGTTGTAGAAAATATTTTTATCTAAGTGGTGTATAAAAATCATAACTTGATTCTAAGTCTAGATACCTCAAAACCTTATCGGCTCTTTTAGTTTAATACTTGATTTTTTGCCTTAAAAGTTGCTAAGTGTGAAATTGAGTACCCTTGCTATGAAACCCGTGTCTTTATATGATGATCAACTTGAATTAGTTGATTAGTGCTTTTAAGAGAATGTATGATGATTTAGAACTCATGCTATCATGTTGAGTCATATCTTGAGAATTGTAGCTTGTGTTTCACATAATTGTACCTTATATTTTGCTAATTATACCATGAATCTTGTCATGCTAGTTGATGCCATGCTATAGATGGTTGTATTTAAGATCCATATCATACATCATTGACATTGTCACTTGTATCCTGGCTTGTTGGAGTCCATCTGTGCAAACCGTTATTGGGATGGGTTGTAGTGAGATCGTCGTTCTTAATTCTAAGTCTTGGGTGTCCCTAGTTGCCATTTTTCGAAAATATTTTGGGATGTATTTTCCTTGTACACCTTGGGTGCATCCCCGGTGTTACATATTTGGTTTATACACCCTGGGTGCGTCCCCGGTATTTGAAATAGTTTACAGATATTGTTGGGCACCATGGGTTCGTCGCTTGCATTCTAATTTTGATAGCTTGGACTTTTAGGTTGACACCGGCGAAGGCATCACGAGTCTTAAGGTGGGACAAATCACTTGATATACGAGGGCAGTGACAATAATTTCCTAAGGTAATGACAATAAGTCCTGAAGCAATGATAATGATTCCCTACGGGCAGTGACAATAAGTCCCAAAGTGGTGCGGACCCCACGCCGTTGCCATTGAGTAAAAAAGTTGTGGCATGAAGCCCGGCGATGTATTTACTATTCGCAACGAGGCGCGATGATGGCTTTGGTGATCAAATACCTGTGAAAGTCTACTCTCGTGATTCCTTGCGTGGAATTCCTATTATAATCTGGGTGCATATTGGGTTGGGCATCTGCATTTCATACGCGCATGTTTATTAACTTATTTGCTATCCTATCATAACTTTGTCTGTCTCATTGACTATAGATTGTACTGGGCATTATCTGGTATGTGTTGTGGTGAATTTTGTGTCGTGAGATTAGTTAGAAGGTTAGAGTGTTTTGCTTCTGGACCTTGGCTCATGGCATTCTTGCCACAGGTGAGAAGGAGTTCTTGGAGGAAGTCATCCCCGAGGGAGAAGAAGAGTTAGAAGAACAGGGTGAGTTCTAAGAGCACATAAATCCCGCTGATGCATTATAAAGAATCAAAAATCTCTTCTTTTCTTCTTATATTCAGTTTTTCCCGTGCTTAGCGTAATTTTTGAAATTTCTTGGTGAAACTGTAATAGTTATGTAATTTTGAACGGTTCAGAACTCGTTTATAAAGTAATAACTATCGTATATAAATATGAATGTATGGCTAGTATATTCCCATATTAATATTTATATATGACCCGACGTGCCCGGAGGATAGGGTGCCACATTCTTGCAGAATATAAGTTATATGTTTACAGTTTAGATGAAAATGGACATACAATCGGTACGACTGTAGTACATAGTTTTAGTAGGCCTATCTTAGTTACGGGGAACAGATAATAGCGTCGTCTATTGTTCCGACTCTCTATGCTAGTAAACTTTATGTGTATTGAACGGGACATTTAGGGTAATTAATTTTATACTAATTATATAAATTAATTCACACTCCAAGATTATTATGAATAGTGCTTATCCTCTTAATCCTGATATAATTATTGATTTGCGTATATTTAATATTTGTTATTTTGATTCATTAGAGTGTGCAATTTTATGTGGGTCTATATTTCCGGTGAGTTGGATAGCGGTATTATTTATATGGAGAATATTAATTATTGATGGGATTCACGTCCTGAAAGATCAGGATTGACGATACCTCCTTAAGGAATCGTATAAGTTTTGGCCGGGTCAAACCCTGCAAGTGGATTTGATTATTCGGCGGTCAAATAAGTTAAGCGGAGGGACTTAAGAAATATTAAGATGCCGATTAAATTAAATTATTAATAATTAAATTTAATTTGTGGGTATCAAAAATCTTAACGTGGGGAGAAATGATAAGCATTTAATAACAGGAGCTCAATACTATATGGTCTTGAAATTATGGGTTAGAGCGCAATTATAATTTTTTTAGTGGTGTGAACTGTAATTCAGTGTTTTATAAAAATTACAAAAACTGCTGCTGGTTTTTCATAATTGCAGATACCGCTATGAGATTTGCTTAATTGCAAAAATAGTTGATACGTATCTGTATTCCACTGGAAGTCTTATCCATAATTACTCCCCAGGTCCCTACTGTAGCCCTATATATATGCGAGTAGGCTGAATTAGTTTCATAACTTGTCTTCTAAGACTAAAGTTGTCTTGGTTCTGCCGATACGAGTTCTTGGAGAATTATAACCCACACTTTATCCGGGAATCGCATAAGAGAATACAGTAGAAGATCTGATAGGTGCTTCAACTCGGATTCAAATCGTAGTTGAAGATTCGACCAGTGAAAAGGTATTTTTCTAAATTAATTTCGGATGCACGGATTTTATTTTGATCGTTCGTCATCAAAAGTTTTATCTGGAACCCGTTTTGACGATTGCCCGTCTGGTTAATTTTTTTTTCATTAATCGTTTGCAAAAACATAGATCTTAGCAGTCTTGCCTCCAACTATTGGTATCAGAGCCGTTTTGTTTTTGATTTTTGGTTATCAGAACTGAGTAGTTTTAGAACTGTTGTTAACTTTATTTTGTAGGCGTTCTAATCCCAGGTTTATGATCGTCATTTATTTTTTTATGTTTGATTGAATATTGTGAATGATGATTATTTTTTTAATCACGGGAGTTGACCGTGATAGATTGAATGTGAGCCTTTGAGACATGAGATCGATGTAATAGCTAGTTTTATGTTTTTAAATATCTGTTTAGATTATTTAAGAACAGATTGAACATGTCTAAGAACACAAAGAACGGAGGCGGCACTGGTAGTGGTTCGGATTTTAACGGGCCAAAGATCGCGGTAAGTTTTTAATGGTTTGGAATGATTTTTTTTTTGAATTTTTCTGAAGTATATATGTATAAAAAAACAGCATAAAAATAAATCAAAATAATACTAAAAAATCACCAAAATTTTCCGATTTCGGCAGCTTTGCCGACGGTGGTTTGACGGCAGTTTTTATGATTTTTTTGGCCATTTTTTGGACTATTTTTTGAAAAAAAATTTATACATAAAATAGTAGTAAAACATATCTCAAAATACTGTCAAAAACCAAAAAAATGGGCCAAATAGTGCATTAAAAAAGAAAAAAATAGCTGCATTTTTTCTGGCAGCGACGGCGCTGCAGCAGCAACTTTCAGGTAGTTGTTCACAGTTTTTTGGGCTATTTTCGAGCAGATTGTTTGACAGCAAGATTTTACTTTTCAAGAACTTTCCAACGATATAAAATACGTCGAAAATGAAGTTCGGATGAAGTCAGAACGGCCTCGAGAGCTTTTCAACGATATAAAACTTGTAAAAAACGGAGCTCGGATGAGGCGGCAGTAAGGCGGCACCGGCGGTGGCTGGTGGTGGTTCGGTAGTTTCTCTCTCCCGGGGATGCTTTATGTTGATTTTCTGATGTATACGAGACTGATATGATATAACCGTATATATCAGATAGTATCAAGAAAACCTGATACTATCGAACACTGAATCAGAGGCGAGCAGAGATTGAAACAGCTAATTCTCTTAGGGAGACTGAAACACCTCAGTGTTTCACTTGGATCATAAAATTGGGATATATGCATGTCATATTTATATATATATATATTGCGTGGATAATTGCATATCTGTTTTATTTATCCTATTAATTTAATTAATTCAAAATTTCAGTTTTAATTAAAATATTTTGTAATGAAAAATTAAATTAATTTTTTTAATTAATTAATTTTAATTAAATAAAAAAACTATAAATATTTTATTTTTTATAAAATATCACATTTAAGATGATTTTTTTAAAAATTGAATATCTTAGAATAACGTGGGAATTAATTTCAGATTTTGAATTAATTAAATAAAAAAATATTTAATCGAAATAAATTATTATTTTTCAAAAAATGTGGAATGAAAAATAAAATAAATAAATATTTTTAATCATTACCTTAACTAAAAAATTGGAGGAAATTTTGTGTATTTATTACATTTTATTTGTTACGCATTTAAACACGAAAAGATGGTTTGATAAATCAGAATTTTTGAAATCGTGTACATGAGAAGATATTTGATTCTTTCATATCGTGTGTTTTTTAAAATTAATAAATTTATTTTAATTAAACGGATTTTTATAATCCTGAAAAATATTTTAAAAATCTAATTGAGAGAGGAAATTTATTCACAGATAAATTTTGCGGTCTCCATCACCAGTTTGTAAGCGATGCAATTAAACCCTGCGTATCGGCAATCAAGCCTTTCTCTCAAACGGATAGATTAATTACGGTATCACAAATACAAACTTTCTTTAGGGATAATTTTGGATAATTATTTGTGTGGATCACTTCTCCATCTCAAGGGTTCATTGCAAAACGATTAATTTGGAATTAGGTGATGGTTAACACTTAGCGGTATATAATAGTATCCTCTCCGTCTGAGTCACTGTTATTATATATTGGACCGAAACTATATCAGTTATTTAATTTTACTTGGCATGATTAGTTGTCTAGATAGTAAAATTAAAAGAAATTGGCTTGACTAGTCTTATAAAGGATAGTAAACGTTCTCCCATCGAGATATACTATTTTCAGGTTATCAGACTACTGGCGAATTAATTTTAAAATGGTAGAAAGAACAAATTAAAATAAATTTAAAGTTTTGCTCATCATAATTAACAATTTTTTTTAATTATGTGATTCTCAGAATTAAAATAACTTTCAATTCACTCGCTTCAATACTCAAAGAAAACAAACTAACGGGACTGAATTTTGTTGACTAAAAATGTAACTTGGATATAGTTTTAACTACAAATGGTATTCTTTCAATACTAGAAAATGTGTTTCTTTCTAAAAAATGTTCTTCTTCTAGGTCGAAAGACATGGAGAAAAAAAAAGATTCAGAAACAGGGAGACATGATTTCCAAGATAGTTACTGGGGTACGAACTTGTGTAAAAAAGCAGAAAGGAAGATGTTTTCACTGCAACCAAATCTGACACTGAAAAAAGTTATGCCTAGTATTTCTCAAAAGGAAGAACAAACAAAGTAATTTCTGTTCACTGGTTGTGAAAACATATTTAGCGGTGTTATCTACCGGTACCTGGTATGTAGATACGGGAGCCACTAATCATGTCTGTAATTCATTGCAGGGGTTTCAAGAAATTTGACAACTTGGTGAAGGGGAGATTTATCTGCATATGGACAATAATACAAAAGTAACCGCAGTTGTAGTAAGAGATGTCACTCTCAATTTTGGTAGAGATCTAGTTTTAATATTGAGAGATTGTCTTTATATACCTGTTATTAGAAGGAATTTAGTTTTCGTTTCTGAATTGGCTAAAAACGGATATCTGGATTATTTTAATAACTCTGTGGCTATTAAAGATAATAAACGAGTTATCTATTCTGCTACATTGGTGGATGATCTTTATATTATTACTCCAATCTCTCATATACTGTAACTGAATAAAATAAATAGCACACCTAATTTACCATATAAGAGAAAGTTTCAGTCTCTAATAAACCAAATGCTTCTTTGGCACTTACGCTTAGATCATATTAATCTAAAAAGGATAAACAAACTGGTAGCAGATAGACCTTTGAGTTCATTGGAAGTGGAGACACTTCTAGTCTGTGAATCTTGCTTAGAGAATAAGATGATCAAGAAGCCCTTTTCGGCCAAAGGCTATAGAGCTAAAGAACCGTTAGAGCTGGTTCATTCTAATGTGTGTGGTCCTATGACAATCTGGGCTAGAGGTGGTTTTAAGTATTTTGTCAGTTTCATTGATGACTACTCAAGGTATGAATACATTTACCTGATACACCGTAAGTCTGAATGCTTTGAAAAATTTAAAAAAATTCAAGGCGAAGGCAGAGAAGCGTCAGGGTAAAAGTATCAAATCACTACGATCCAACCGTGGTGAAAAATACCTCTTTGAAGAGTTTAAAGACTACTTGTCATTAGAGGATATTACATCCCAATTGACTGCACCTGGCACTCCGCAGCAGAATGGTATAGTCGAAAGAAAGAATAGAACTCTTATGGAAATGGTAAGGCCCATGATGAGTTATTCAGGTTTATCCGATTCGTTTTGGGGACTCGCTTTAGAGACAGCGGCTTACATTCTGAATTTGGTACCTTCTAAGTCAGTACTTCTACTCCTACAGAATTGTGGACCGAGCATAAGCCTACTCTGAAACAAATTCAAATTTGGAGGTGTCCAGCACATGTGCTAAAAGGAAACGTGGGTAAGTTGAAATTGAGGACAGAAGTTTGTTTCTTTGTAGGGTATTCCAAGGGAACGAATGGTGATCTGTTTTATAATCCTAAGGATCATAAGGTCATTGTTAGCACCAATGCCCAATTCTTGGAAGAAGATTATATTATGGATCACAGGCCCAAAAGAAATATTGTTCTAGAAGAACTGAGAGAAAATACCAGTAGAATGGAAGGACAAGTCACTGATATCCCATTACTTCGTCGTAGTGGGAGGATTATCGGGACGGGTGCAAATCAAGAATAGGGTCCTGATGCACAGGATTCTGATTCTGCACAGCGTGTTACTGCTAGTACACAGATATAGGTAGTGCCTCGTCTTAGTGGGAGAGTTGTTCATCAACCTGATCGGTATATGTTCTTGGCAGAGACTTTTAACAGGATCCCGACAGAACTAGATACCAAGCCCTGTAACTATAATAAAGCACTTCAAGGCAAAGATGCAGATCTTTAGCAAAGGGCTATGAATTTAGAGATGGAATCTATATATTCTAATCAGGTCTGAAAACTTGTAGAACGATCCAAATGGATAAAACCTATTGGATGTAAGTAGATTTACAAGAGGAGCAGACGGGAAGGTTGAAACCTTCAAAACTAGGCTTGTTCCTAAAGGATTCACTCAGAAAGAAGGAATCGATTATGAGAAAACCTTTTCGTTAGTAGCCATGCTTAAGTCTATCCGAATTCTCTTATCCATTGCTGCTCATTTTGATTACGAAATCTAGAAAATGGACGTCAAGACAGTTTTCCTTAACAAAAGTTTTGACGAGTGTATCTATATGATACAACCAGACGGATTCATTGCAAAGGACTAGGAACACATGTTGTGTAAGCTTAAGAGATCTATTTATAGATTTAAGTAGGCATCCAGGTCTTGGAATGCTCGATTTGATCAAGCTATTAAGTCTTATGATTTTGATCAAAGTCCTGATGAGTTCTATGTGTACAAGAAGCGTGACGGAAGCGTGATAATATTCCTAGTATTTTATGTAGACGATATTTTGCTCATTGGAAATGATGTGGGGCATTATCTATAGTTAAAGTATGGTTATCAGGGAAGTTCGATATAAAGGACTTGAGAGAAGCCAGTCACATCCTTAGGATCAAGCTTGTGCAAGATCAGAAAGAAAGGATGTTGGGCTTATCGCAAGCAAAGTATATCGATAATATATTTGCTCGTTTTAGCATGCAGGATTCCAATAAACGGTTTCTTCCTTTCAGGCATGGAATTACTCTATCCAAGGATCAGTATCCTAAGACACTTGATAGAGAAGATGAAGGCAGTTCCTTATGCTTAGGCAGTAGGAAGCCTCATGTATACTATGCTTTGCACTAAATCCGATATCTGCTTTACCATTAGCATGGTTAGCAGATATTAGTCTAACCCAGTGTAGAAGTATTGGATTGCGGTAAAGAATATAATCAAGTACCTGAAAAGGATTAAGAATTATATGTTGATTTACCAGGCAGACAGTCTAGTATCTTTGGGGTGCACCAACTCAGATTTTCAGTTAGACATAGAGCTTACATCATGAGATAACCTTGCAGATCTTTTACAAATAGCTTACCTGCTAAGACTTTTGATAATTATGTAGAGGGCATGGGAGTCAGATGTATGGAAGTATGATTTTGAGTATAAGTGGAAGATTGATAGAGTTGATATACCGAAAATTTTATTTTTAGTATTTAATTTTATTTGAATAAAATTAATTTTTTATTTTATGAGAATCTTTATGAGTAATATATGTGTATCATTTTTTTAATGTTATACATGAATATCTGATATTCTAAATAATATTTAATCTGGTGTGTAGAGTACGGCTTGCTCACAAAAGATCAAATTTTAGGTTTTTGCAGAATATAAGTTTTATGTTCACAGTTTAGATGGAAATGGACATACCATCGATACGACTGTAGCACAGAGTTTTAGTAGACCTATCTTGGTTACGGAGAACAAATAATAATGTCGTCTATTATTTCGACTTTCTATGCTAGTACACTTTGTGTGTATTGAACGGGACATTTGGAGTAATTAATTTTATACTAACCATATAAATTAATTCACACCCCAAAATTATTATTAATAGTGTTTATCTTCTTAATCATGAAATAATTATTGATTTGCATATATTTAATATTCGTTATTTTGATTTATTAGAGGGTGCGATCTTATGTGGGTCTATATTCTCGGTGAGTTAGATAACGGTATTATTTATATGACAAATATTAATTATTAATGGAATCCACGTCCCGAAAGATCAGGATTGACGATACCCCTTTAAGAAAATTTATAAGTTTTGACCATGCCAAATCCTGTAGGTGAATTTGATTATTCGGCGGTCAAATAAGTTAAGCAAAATGACTTAAAGAATATTAAGATGCCGATTAAATTAAATTGTGAGTAATTAAATTTAATTTGCGGGTATCAAAAATCTTAACATGGGGAGAAATGGTAAGCATTTAATAACAAGAGCTCAAGGCTATATGGTCTTGAGATTATGGGTTAGAGTGCAATTATAGTTCTTCAGTGGTGTGAACTGTAATTCAATTTTTTATGAAAATTACAGAAATCGCTGCTGGTTTTCCATAATTACAGATACCGCCATGAGATTTGCTTAAGTCAGAAACCACTGATACGTGTCTGTGTTCCACTGAAAGTCTTACCCATAATTACTCCCTAAGTCCCTACTGTAGCCCTATATATATTCGAGTAGGCTGAACCAGTTTCATAACTTGTCTTCTAAGAGTAAAGTTGTCTTGATTCTGCCGGTACGAGTTCTCAGAGAATTATAGCCCACACTATATCCGGGAATCGCATAAGGGAGAATAGTAGAAGATCTGACAGGAGCTTCAACTCAGATTCAAATCGTAGTTGAAGATTCGACCGGAAAAAAGGTATTCTTCTAAATTAACTTCAGATGCACGGGTTTTATTTTAATCATTCGTCATCAAAAGTTTTATCTGGAGCCCGTTTTGGCGATTGCCCGTTCAGTTAATTTTTTTTCCGTTAATTGTTTACAAAAATATAGATCTTTGCAGTCTTACCTCCAACAAATTTCTGCAGCCTTTGGTGGTACATCCCCCTCCCCCTTTAGACCTCTCAAGCTAATTAAATGGATTTTTCCAAATGTAGGTCAACTAAAGCTTAACACTGATGGATGCTCTAACGATAACCCGAGGATTGCCAGCTTTGGAGGTGTGTTTAGGGATGAAAACGAACAATAGATTACTGGATACTTTGGACATCTTCAAGATTGCACTAATCCCAAGGCCGAACTCTAAGGCATTCTCAATGGTCTAAAAGAAGCAAAAGGGGAAAAACTTCATGGATTCAATATTAAGATCGATTGTCAGGTAGCTCTTAACCTTAAAAAAAATGGAGATACTACACACTCCCCTCATAAAGCCCTAACTATTGCAAACTCATGATAGACACAAGCAACACCATATCCCACATTTGTCGTAAATGAAACAAAGTTGCTGACGGGTTAGCAAATTTGGGTACAGATCAGGATGAATCCTTTATTTCAATGTACAACCGTTCTCTCCCCTGCACCTCTACTTGGTGCTAATATTGCGGGGGTTGCTTTTAAGAGATTTTCATCTCTTTTTTCTATACTTGTTTTCCATCTAATCACATCTCTACTTGGTGCTAATATTGCGGGGTTGCATTTAAGAGATTTTCATCTCTTTCTTCTATACTTGTTTTCCATCTAATCACAAAAAAAAAAAGAAGAAGAAGAGGAAGAAGATGAATATAACCAAATATAGACTTAAAATACCAATGAAACGATCATGAAAGTAGATAATACGGCCCAATTCAAAATGGTCCAATCCAATTGGCAAACTGGAGAGAATCTGAAACCTCCTGAATTTGACCCCAAACAAGATTTAGCTTTACTGGAACAGCTAATTATCGAGCAGGCTTTGTAGCCCATGGCCATGGCATATTCTCAACTTAAGACGGTCAAGGGCTAATCGTTGGCTTGGGGTGCGGCTAACCCTGGGGTTCTACTTTATTTTATTTATTTATTTTTTTTGGTGGGAAATTTTTCAACTTTAGTTGATTCAGTAAAGGTTCCGTTTAGAATGTTTAAAAATAAGACTTTGTAAAATATTTTTCTTATCTTTAGTAATTTTGTAAGATTTAGATTTATTTTTTTGTTTTTATATTAGCTTTAATTAGAGGAAATTTAAAAGTAAAATTATTTAACTACACAAGACAAGTGAATGATAAAGAAGGAAAATGAATTTCAAAAGAGACCGAGACAATACCATTACATTTTTTTTTTTTGTGGTTAAGCCTATTACATAATTATTCATAATAGTTGGTCCTCATTTTATGAAACTCATAAGGCGAATTATGACGGATCACAGAAGATACTTAGTAATCAATCTGAGATTCTCTTTAAAATGTTTAAAAACTTGAATTTATTTAAGGTGTGAATAATATTTTCTTGTTAAAATGTTCAATTTGTGCTCATTTTTTTCATGTTTTAAGTTGTTTCATATGTTAATAATATTTACCCTTTCTTTAAAAAAAGAGTACACTTTTTTTTCATTCACCACGTTGTTGTTGTTGTTGTTGTTGTTGTTGTTATTATTATTATTATTATTATTATTATTATTATGTACAATGAGTTTTACATTTATTTCAAAAGAAAATATACTTTTTTACCTTTAAAAATGCAAATAAAAATCTAGTAACATTTATCCTTATATCAAATATTTGACTTACAATTGAAATAATCTCTAACACCTAAAATGCTGTATAGAGCCTCTCTTTGGGGATAAATTATTTTATTGGTATGAAACATCACATGAACATATTAATGTAGTGTGCTTAATTAATACATACATGTCATGTACTTCTAAATGTAAGAGAGAAGATTATCTGCCATACAATACTTTTGTGCAACGCTTAAAACGGCGTCATTTTAATAAAATTTAATATTAACACTTTATTAAAACGTCGTTATTTTAAGCAAAATAACGTCGTTTTAAGCATTGTATAATGCATTGTATAGTAGATGATGTTGGAGTCTGTGAATTCATTGGCCATTGAATTTCAGAATTCAATAACAGAATTCAATTGCAATTGAATTGGCCATTCAATTAGCAATTGAATCCAAGAAATCAATACCATTCATAACTATTGATTTCCCTGTAACCTCATCTATGATGAAAGGCGTATATATGCTGTCAACCCATTCAGTTTTCAAAGAAGGAAGAGAAGGAGAGAAGAAGCAGAGAAGAAGAGACAGAACAGAGGAAAAAAGACAATAGAGGTGAGAAAGGAGAGATACAACTCAGAGTATATTGCAAGTTGTAACAGAGAGAAAGACAAACGGAGAACGTTCGTAGCCGATCATTAGTGGTGTTCCAACGATCGTGTAGCCGTTTTATCTTGGGATAGTGACGCCGGTAGAAAACCTACACACCCTCGGTAGACGGTGAATCATTTTTAAGGAAACTGCAATTGCAGAACTCGATTTGCAGATTCTATTCCTGTTATTTTTGTTATTTCATTTTTCTGTAATTTCAGATTATTGTAATTGTTGAAAGTTAATAAAGAT
>JAULJZ010071689.1:0-13051 GCA_032270985.1 Heliamphora pulchella | reverse complement strand
AGTTCTCGGAGAATCGTAGCCCACACTACGTTCGAGGATCGCATAAGGGAATACGGTAGAAGATCTGACAGGAGTTTCAACTCGTAATCAAGTTGTAGTTGAAGATTAGATCTACAAGAGGTATTCTTGTAAATTAACTTTGGTTGCACGGGTTTTATTTTCATCGTTTTTTGTCAAAAGTTTTATCTGGAGCCCGTTTCTGCATTTGCCCGTCCAGTTATTTTTTTATTGAAAATCATTTTACAAAAACAATAATCTTGGTAGTATTGCCTCCAACAGTTAAAAGATTGAATTTTCACCCTTTTGTTCTTTTTGTTTAGTTTCCATGGTCTCATTGTAGTTTCCACGGGGCGTCACAAAAACTGTTCTCTAAATCTCCGTTCTTGCAATATAACTAATCTATTAGAAAAACTTAAAGCAGGCTTTTGCATTTGAACCATGGTTACAAAGGTTTGTTTCTTCAAAAAGGTTCGGACCAAACTTCTAATAGAAGTTGCGTACGTATCCCAAGGAGAATCAGGCCATAACGTAGTTCAAGGCTTGGGTTACACTCGGGTATTGACACTCTCTTTTTCATTGCCCTACCTTTTGCCAAGGTTGCCATTTCAGGATTTTGACCTTACGGGCTGCTTTAACTTTTGCTAGGGCCACCTTTATAATCTTCAACCCAGCGAGCCTTTTTTTCTTACTATTTTTCTCTCAAGGATAAAATCCTTCAAGTTGATCTAAGTTGATTGGTGTAGAAAAGACATTCCCATTCAAATACATAAGGATGACAACTCCTCCCGACATCAAGGTTTTGACAAGATAAGGCCCGGCCTAGTTAGGTTTGAACATTCCTCTTGGGTCAAAAATTGGAGCCCTAATCTCCTCGAGAACCAAGTCACCCTCTTGTAGATTTTGGGACATAACTTTTTTGTTAAATGTCCGAGCTATTCTTCTCTGATACCCTTGGATGTGAAATAGTGCCCTGAGTCTCCTTTCGTCAAACAAAAGCTGCTCTTCGAATATATCCCTCTGCCAATCTGATTCTAAAATTCCACTTTCTGCCACTATCCTTAAAGAGGAATCTCCAACTCTATGGATAAGACTGCTTCCATCCCATAAACCAATGCGTATGGTGTTGCTCCAGTGGAAGTCCTGATCGACGTTCGGTATCCCCAAAGTGCAAATGGCAGCTTCTCCGGCTAACCTCTACTAACCTCTATTATTTTCTACAAAATTCTCTTCACATTCTTGTTGGCAGCTTCCATAGCTCCATTGTTATGCGGTCTATATGGGGAAGACTCGTGAGCGTTTATCTGATACTCTTCCAAAAGGTTTAAAAATTCACCTTGGAAATGAGAACCATTATAAAAAACAATGTCATGTGGAACCTGTATCATCAAATGAGGTTCTCCTTAATGAACTTAGCTACTTGGGAAACTTTCAGAACGGAGTAGGAGGCGGCTTCAACCGACTTTGTGAAGTAGTCAATTGCCACAAGAATAAACTCGTGCCCATTCGATACTTTGGGTGTGATTTTTCCTATCACATCAATTCCCCAAACCAAAAATGGCCATAGTGAGGTCATACTATAAAGTTGAGATGGCGGCACATGCATAAAGTTTGCATGAACTTGGCATTTTTGACAACTTTGAACGAACTTGTAACAATTTGTTTTCATCGTCATCCAAAAGTACCATTGGCGTAAAATCTTCTTTGCTAACATCAACCCATTCATATGGGGCCCACAGACTCCTCTGTTAATCTCCCTCATTAATTCACATCCTTTTTCCGTATTGACACAGAGTTTGTTGACTCCTATATATCCTCTTTTGTATAAATTGCTTCCACAGATTACAAACTACACGGCAAGTCTCCTGATGGCTCTTTGATATTTCTTACTAGCTCAAATGGGATATTCTCCCTTTTCGATAAAATTCCAAATGTCATAATATCATGGGAGTCCATCATTGACCTCTTGGGATATGGCAAAGTTATTGATTGCGGGTTCATCTTGTTGCTGAATCTCCAAATGTCTCATCCTTATTCCTAGTGATATATCCATCATCAATGCCAGGGTAGCTAGGGCGTCAGCAAACTTATTCTATAACCTCGGGACATAGGTGAACATCACGTTCTCAAAATAGGGGAACATTATTTCGAGCTCTCGGTGGTATTAGATTAGCCTTTTCTCTTTGACCTTCCATTCTCCTTTTGTTTGGGATATAACTAGAGTTGAGTCTCCTATAATTTTCAATTTTCTTGCCCCTAGTTCCAATGCTGCTTCCAATCTGGCTAAACAAACTTTGTACTCGGCTTGATTATTTGTAACCTCAAAACTCAAATTATAAGCTAATAGGATATGAGAATCATCGGGGGTGATCAAAAGTATCCCTATTCCATATCTATATTGGTTTGAAGCTCCATCGAAATACAGGGTCCAAAGACCCTTCTCAATTTTTAGAACTTGTTCATCAGGAAACACAAATTTAGGTTCTTCTTTCCCTTCAATGGGATGATCAGCTAAAAAATCTGCAACAGCTCTTTCTTTCACCGATTTTCTTGTGACATACTGTAAATCAAACTCGACCAGTATTAGCAACCATCAGGCCAACTTCCCCGTCAATGCTGGCTTCTCGAAGAGGTATTTGAGCGGGTCCATTTACGAGATCAAAACAACTCGGTATACTAGCATGTAGTGGCGTAACTTCTTGAATGTCGAAATCAGTGCCCAGCAAGTCTTTTCTAAAGGTGTGTACTGACGTTCACACTCTGACATCTTTTTGCTTAAGTAGTAGATGGCTCTTTCTACCTTAGCTTTATCTTCATGTACGAACACGCATCCCATTGCCGAATCAGTTACTGACAAATACAGTATCAAAGAATTTTGGGTTCTGGTGGCGACAAGACTAGAGAGTTTTGCAGGTACCGTCTTACAGCATGGAAAGTGTGATATTCGACAAAAAATTCAAAAAAATGAATAAATAAAATAAAATATTAAAACTATTTTTATTATTTAATTAGAAAGTTAAATAAGAATCCATTACAAAATAAAATGGAGGTTTAATTAGTAGTTTAAATAGAGGTTTAATTAGAGGGTTAAATAAGAATCTGTTACAGAATTAAGCAGGCCGTAGTTAAAGAGCCTTATTCATGCGTTTTCTATTACAAAAATAATTATAAAATTATTAATATATTTAATTATAAAATAAATATTATTTCCATTATAAAAATAATTATACTATTTAATTATAAAATAAATACTAATTCCGTTACAAAAATAACTATACTATTCTTATAGTATTTAATTACATTTTCATTAGAACCATTACAAAAATAAATATACTACTTAATTATGCTATAAATTACTTCTCAAAACTAATATATAAAGAAGAGAAGATGTCTGGGAAGGAAGAAAAACAAACACCACTAGTGGTATATCCCTCTCTCTTTTCCCTCTCTTCCACTTTCTCTCTCTCCCTCCATCCCAACAACAAACACTCTCTCCCTTCAACCCCACAACCACCTGCCAACAACCACTACTAACCACCTTTGTGGTTCTCCCAAAAACCACCACGAACACCCCAAACCTACCCTGCACTGTCGCCAACAGAAGCATCCATTTTGAAAATTCGAAAAAACAATTTCTCTGAACCAACTTCGGCCCCCCACAGCTGCCACCACAGCGCACTGTTTCACTTCTGTCACGACCCATTTTTAAACATAGCGTCCGTGGCCGGCTAGTGAGTTAAAACTCACATGAGGCCTCTTTTTTTATCCCTTTTTTTTTGTTTGTAAATTGACGACATTTTATTAAGGAATTTATTTAAAACTCATTCTAATTTTGATTATATAATTTGTTAGCAAAATGTAGTTTATTTATTGAAAAGAGAATGAATTATTTTCATTAGACATAACCATTCCAAATTCCCAATGATCTTATTTAAAAATCCCCCAGAGCGTACTAATAGTGCGTTCAGACATTCAAACATTATTAGTACACATTGGCACGCACTATTTATAGGAATTGAAAATAAGAGCAAAAATAAAAACATTCTTCTTTGGCTACCATATTCCTTCATCCGGTTAAGTGTCACCTGAATAATATCAACATCAATTAGTAATACTAATGTGAATTCATTGATATATGAATTATTACTAGTTTTACAATTTCAGAATGAAATGGCCGAACAATTTAGCCATCAATTAGTAGGTAGCGACCTTACGATAAGAAACGATATATATGATAATTTCTTTCAGCCACCTGGCCTTGGCTTCACCCTTATTACATAACCTCGCCGATACGCTTATCATCTCCAAGCGACCATGTCACCCTTTAAACGATCATTCTTACTATTCGATTATTCCATTTCATTTTCACTTTCATGATCATTATGATTCATTATCATTTCCATAACATTTATAGCATGCTGTGTGAGACCCAAGTTCGTTTTTTTTTTCGTTATATATATATTTGACGTGTTGGTCATTGCTTTAATCATGGTATAGAATAACATGTTTATATATATGTGTTATGCATGCAGGGGTTTGGTTTTGTTTCCATATTCGGTTTTTAACCCAACGATGACCACTCGTGCGGTGGCCTATCTACTCGAGCAAGCTAGTGGTAGGGAGTTATGTCGGTAGGGAACCACTCGAGCAATGGTTGAGCGCTCGAGTAGTGACAGCCTTGCGCAAAAATTTATAAAGACAGCTCTGTCTTGGTTTTTGAGAACAAGCTTGTTCTACAAGCTTCTTCTATCTCTCTACTCAAAATCTCTACCTTCTCTCTAGCTTTTGGGTAGGCCCGGACTTTGTTTTTGGAAATCAAATAGTAGATCCTTCCTTTTCTCACCAAGGGCTTTGCATCTATCTGGATGGAATATCATTTTGACAAAGTTTGATTTTTGAGGCATCGAATTTTGATTCAATGAGGTAGGACCCTAGACTATGTTGTCTTTAAAGGGTGCTATGTACAGTTATACGCTTTTCTATAACTTAAAAATGCTTTAAATGCTGTTTTTTATGTATAAACCATGTTTGTTCGAATAAAAGCATGTTTTGTGCTTTTTCTTGGTTTATTACATGATACAGATGTATGGATGTCGTGGTTTTTAAAAATGTGATTTTGAAAACGGAGGATTTGTGAAAATAATGAAAACTGTGTTTTGGAGGTTTGGAGCTAACCCTCGGGGTTGAGTATCAGATTTGAAACGTTTTGATAAAAATGGTGGAAACATTTTGAAAATGTTGTTTGATCTCCATGGTTGATGGATGATATGGTGGGTGGCCAGTGGATCTTTTTATACATGTTTAATGTATAATTGTGGAAATATTTTTGTAGTCGAGACACGGGTTGGTTTTATATGATTCCATAGTTGTGCCAGGATAGTAGGAGTATTGGGCTTCTATTGCACCTCGGTGAAAGTCCGAAAACTTGCGCAAGTAGGTACCTTTGTCCTTCAGGTTAATCTCCGTAAAGAAGGGGTGGGTGCTTTGTTTCCCTCGGTTATAGCCCGTAATGCCCTAGACTCGATGGATCCCACTTGATAACTCGATTTTACAGAATAACCGAGGGGTTTCCTTTTTATAAAAAAAACCAAATTTTGTAGTTAGAACTTTCTTTAAAAAAAACACTTGGATTTAATTTGGTTTAAAAGAAATTCCTTTCCAAAACTTCAAAAAAATATTCTAAGTATAATTCCAAAAAAATTTCGGTAGAGTCTCCTCTGTTTTTTGGACTATCCCAAATTTTTCTGTCAAACTCAAATACAATTTATACGCAGGCACTGCCTGGATCTCAATTCTCAAAGGCCGTCACAACTGTTAACTAACCATTCATTCTTAATCTCATAACAGTTATACCAATTCCCAAAAGAAATAAAACCACACAAACTTAAACTATGCATGATTATCATTCAATATACATAATAGTTACATTCATCCGAAACACTTTCATCATGCTCTATATTTCTTTCATACAAGGAGGTTAAGAAAATTTATAATATCAACACAAGTATTTTTGTTTCCTGCTTCCAATCTCATTATATTTCAATGCTTTTCTTGATCATTCAAACTTGAAAAAAAAATGTTAAACAACGTACATGAGCCGAAGATCGTAAGACAAAAACTTAAAATGATACGATGCATGATATGTGAGGTGTGGTGGATGTATCCAAGCTAAATGTGCAAGTTTCATCATATCATTCCCTGTCACACACACACCCATGCACACAAGTTGATCCCATGTTAAATCATTTCTTTTTTCCATATTATCCACATTTCTAACTCGTTACCCGATTTTCACAAAATCGTATCACACCTAATGAACCAGTGTCGGACGCAACTTATAGAAATATCGCCCCATTCGCCCCCAATAGGCTACACGTAGCCATTGTGGAATGGGTCGCTCTATAACTCATCACGACACAACCACTGTTGGAGGCAAGACTATTAAGATCTTTGTTTTTGCAAACGATTAACGGAAAAAATTAAATGGATAGGCAATCGAAAAATAGACTCCAGATAAAAATTTTGATGACGAACGATCAAAATAAGACCCGTGCACCCGAAGTTAGTTTAGATAAATACCTTTTTATCGGCCAAATCTTTAACTACGATTTGAATCCGAGTTGAAGCTCTTGTCAAATCTTCTATTATATTCTCATATGCGATTCTTGGATATAGTGTGGGCTATAATCCTCCGAGAACTCGTACTGGCAGAATCAGAACAGCTTTAGTCTTAAAAGACAAGTTATGAAACTGGTTCAGCCTACCCGCATATTTATAGGGCTACAGCAGCAACCTGGAGAGTAATTTTGAGTAAGACTTCCAGTAGAACACAAATACGTATCAGCAGTTTCTACAATTAAGCAAACCTCATAACGGTTTCTGCAATTATGGAAAACTAGTAGCGGTTTTTGCAATTTTCATAAAATACTGAACTATAGTTCACACCACTAAAGAACTATAATTGCACTCTGACCCATAATCTTAAAACCATATTGCATTGAGTTCTTGTTATTAAATGCTTACCATTTTTCCCCACGTTATGATTCTCAATACCCGCCAATTAAATTTAATTACTGACAATTTAAGATTTAAAAGGATAAACACTATTTATAATAACCTTGGGGTGTGAATTAATTTATATAGTCAGTATAAAATTAATTACTCCAAATGTCCCATTCAATACACACAAAGTGTATTAGCACAGAGAGTCAGAACAATAGTCGACGCTATTATCTGTTCTCCGTAAGCAAGACAAGCCTACTAAAACTTTGTGCTACAATCGTACCGATGGTATGTCCATTTCCATCTAAACTGTGAACATAAAACTTATATTCTGCAATAACCTAAAATATGATCTTCTGTGTGCAAGTCATAATCTACACACCAGATTAAATACTATACAGAATATCGGGCATCCATGCATAATATTAAGGAAATGATACACATACATTGCTCATAAAGATTTTCATAAAATGAAAAATTAATTTTTTTAAATTAAAATTAAATACTAAAAACATGATTTTTAGTATACCAACCCTAACAATCTCCCACTTATACTCAAAATCATGATGCCATACATCTGACTCCCATTTCCTCTACATAACTATCAAAAGTCTTAGTCGGTAAGCTCTTTGTAAAGGATCTGCAAGGTTGTCTCCTGATGTAAACTCTATGTCTAACTAAAAATCTGAGTCTATGTACCCCAAGGTACTAGACTTTCTGCCTGGTAAATCAACATATAATCTTTAGTCCTTTTCAGTTACTTGATTATATATTCTTTACCGCAGTTCAATGCTCCTGCCCTAGATTAGACTGATATCTGCTATCCATGCCAATGGCAAAGCAGATGTTAGGTCTAGTGCAAAGCATAGCATACATAAGGCTTCCTACTGCCGAAGTATAAGGAACCGCCTTCATTTTCTCTATCTCGTCAAGTGTCTTAAGATATGATCCTTGGATAGAGTGATTCCATGCTTGAAAGAGAGAAAAACCTTTTTTAGAATCCTGTATGCTAAAACGAGTAAGAATATCATCGATATACTTTGCTTGTGATAAGCCCAACATCCTATGTTTCTAATCTCGCACAAGCTTGATTCTGAGAATGTGACTGGCTTTATCACGCCTCAAACTCCAGGTCACGTAAAACACCCACAAGCAACCAAACATAATACCCAACTCAAGAATACACTCTCAATATAAAACATATATGCATTGTATATAACCGCCAAAAGGCTTACATTACACGGTTTCAACACTGAGAAAACATGTAAACATATATGATACAAAAAAAACAAAAAAGAAGACTACAGATCTTCTGCCTCTCCAGCAACCCAGAATCAACCTGCATGACCGGTACCTAAAAATAATTTCAAATCTCACACCGTGAGCCAAAGCTCAGCAGAAACTAGACAGAACATGAGATATAAGCTAAATATGCTAGGAAAATAAGGTGTAGTTTTTTACTCTCATTCAAGCCATTAAAACAATTTTCACAAGCAACGAAAAAGCGAGGATAAGAACCATTTCTGACTCATAAGAGCCCTAAAATCGTTTTTTGTGCCATGACTCACACAGATCGTAATAATAGTTTAAAATTGGTTTATCCGTTCAGGTATACATTTTATGCAATCCATGTATCTTCTTAGACTTTCACCAAAGGACCTCAGCCCCAATGAAATCCCCTTCTCAGCCTCTCGCCGAAGGACCACTGTCATGCCCCAAACTCCGGGTCACGTGAAACACCGACAAGCAACCAAACATAACACAAAACCCGAGAATACACTCTCAATATAAAACATACATGCATTGTATATAATAGCCAACCGGCTTACATTACACGGCCCCAACGCCGAAAAATATGTTACAGCATACATGTTTAAAAACGAGCAGAAAGGAAGACTACAGATCTTCTGCCCCTCCGGCACCTCCAGATCAACCTGCGTGACCAGTACTTGACAAAACATTTCAAATCCCATATCGTGAGCCAAAGCAGAGCAGAAACTAGACAACACGTGAAGTATAAGCTAAACATGCTAGGAAAACGAGGTATAGATTTCGACTCTCTTTCAAGCCTTCAAAACGAGTTTTCACATGCAACGGGAAAGCGATGATACAAACCATCTTTTGACTCACTCACAGGATTCCTAAAAATAGTTGAAAAGGGTTTTTAGATTGCGATTCGCACGAGTCTTAAAAACAAATTAAAATTGGTTTTATCTGTCCCACAATGCAATATATTGAATCCATGATACATGTAACCGGCCCTCACAAGCCACAATAACAGTTCTACAGAAACACAGTGGTACACACCCATCACAAGAATTTTCTCGGACTACCACCGATGGATCATAGCCCCAACTATTACACAGTTAACCGGAGTTAATCTATACAACACATGCAACTCACGCGACACACGCATCTTGTGCACACACACAACGCACGCACGCCACCCACACAACGCAACACATGCATCCCATACAACACCTCACATGCAACACACACAACACAAGCTTCTTCAGGACCTCTTTTTCATCCTTCAGAATCAGACACACACGTCTTTAGGACCACGTTTTCGTCCTTTAGACTCACGCACATCTGCATCGTCAGGACCACATTTTCGTCCTTCAGATACTCACACACAGTGCATCATTATGACCACATTTTCGTCCCTCTGATTCTGGCACATAAGTGCATCGTTAGGACCATATTTTTGTCCCTCCGATACCCACGCACGGTGCATCATTAGGACCACATTTTTGTCCCTCCGATTCTCGCACCTAAGTGCATCGTTAGGACCACAGTTTTGTCCTTCCGATACCCATGCACGGTGCATCATTAGGACCACAAAAGCACACACACACACACACACGTGTTACTAAAACCAGAGTTTTAGGTGCCGCATGACCTCATATCCATCCTGCAACATGCATAATTAAAACTAGAATTTTAAATACACATAACCACGTAAAATACTACGTTTCACATAACGGCACCACATGTCACATAACTAAACGTCCACACACCAGATAACCCGTCCTCTCACCGGGACAACCAGCGATGTAGAAAATCAAAACCTAACCCAGAGGCTAACACCACTCGAGCGCTCGAGCGCTCAACCACTGCTCAAGCGGTTCCCTACCGACATAACTCTCGGCCACTAGCCCGCTCGAGCGCACAACAACCGCTCGAGCGGTCAACGCTGGGAGGAAACCCAACCAAGAAACAAAATCAAACCCCAGCACGCAACGATGCACTAACCATCACAAACACAACCGTGCACCAAAAACTCGCATCTAACCATGCACGTCATACACCCACCACAGCCCACGACGCCCACATGCACCCAATACAAACAACAAACCTACAGAACACGACCTAACCAAAGGCCAACACAAACCTCCTACAAAATGGTTCTCACCAAGACCCCATCCCTAGAAAGAACACCGGGCCCAACATGTCCCGCACCAAACGATGCACCAACCACCACGCACTCAACCGTGCACCAACACCCCGCATGAAATGACCAACACCCTCTCCGTGACTTCAATTAACAGGACCCCATAATCTAATCAACTAAAAATCACTAGAGAAGAGCAGTCGATCAAGCCCCATAACCCAATCGACCAAGAGGCCACCACACGACCAAAAGAAACCCCCAAGACCCCAACACAACTAACACGGGCTCCCTAACGTTCAACACGGCCAACACGGACTCACTCACGTCTAACACGGACAACACGGACCCACTCACGTCCATCACAAGCCCACGATGTTCTAAGAAACAAGAAACTTGATAAAAAGGTCCATCAAAGATAAAAAACAACCTTTCCCAAATGTTTGGCCAAAACGGATGAAAAACGATTTAGAAATCTTGACAATCCTCCACTCTTTTGGCCATAACTTTTTCTACAAAAAATATTTTAAGGTGAGAGAGGTGCCATTAGAAAGAGAACTTTCGGGGCTTCAATTGGAGTACAAGAATGACCTAATTTCGAGTCTGGACGAGGGAGACAACATCAAAACAAAATGGCCCTGCGCAGCCAATCCGCTTGAGCGGACATCGGGTGCTCGAGCGACATACCACCCGAGAAAAACCCAGATTTGGCTGTTCTTGGTGTTCTAAGCCTCCAAACACTCCAACACCCATTATGATGCTTCAAAATACACTTAAACTTACTGATTCGCATATATATAACACCCACGAACATACACAAGCCCAAAACATCTAGAATTACTGAACGAAAAATATCAAAACTCGATTCCATCCACCGAGATCAACACAAAACCCCTTTTGAAACCAAAATCCAATTTTCTTGAAACAAAGTCAAATCTACAGCAATCTAACTGTTAAAAATATACACGATTACACGTAGCACCCTTATAAGACATGAGAGTCTAGGATCCTATCTTGGTGAGTTAAAAACTCAACGCCTCGAACCACGTGCAAAAATAAACTTCGCTGGACTGAAATTCTGTCCGGATGAACGCATAGCCCACCGTGCGAATAGCAAGGATCCGCTGTTGGATCGTCTAAAATCAAGCCCCGGTCCCCCGAGAAGTTTGAGAGAAGATAGAGCGTTTGAGTTGGTTCAAAAGCTAGAGAGAGGGAGGAAAAGATATTTTGAACAAAAATATCTAAAGGAAGATATTTATAGGCTCGCCGAAAAATATATTTTTTTCTTTTTTTTTAAAACCAGCGCCACAACGGCCAACAGTCCTGGAAACTAATCCCACATGCATCTCTATCCTCGAACATGCATAAAAAATTTATATGAACATGCAGAAACAAAAACGGTAAATGCGCGTTGAAAAATGCCAAAAAAGAAAACGGGTTAGGATCTCACAACTCTACCCCCCTTAAAGGAATTTCGTCCCCGAAATTCAACTCAAGGTCGAAACAACAAACCCCTGATCGCAATCGACACAAGCATATGAGATGGTTAGCCAAACCGTTCCTAGGATATAGTCAAACAAGGTCAGGCATCCTAAACAATGGCCAACTATCTCAAAGACACGGGATCTATAACTCACCCCAACCTTATATCCTCACCAACCGCTGCCTCAACACAGCACACCACCCACGAAGTCCACCACCAACTCCAAACTCATGGTCATAACCTCGAACACAGCCTCGCCCTCTCCGCGCAAACATTATGTCTATAAAAGAACATAAGACGCAACATATAAACACGAACCACATAAACATGCTAACGCATAAGCACATAGGTTCATGCTAAACCAACCCCACATACAGAGGAGAACCGACAAGAATGACGTGTCAATCTAGACAACCTACTTAGATTCCCGGCTAGAAATCACGTCAGCTAAATGCGTTTCTAACTTAGCTCCCAAGTCAGTTAATCCAAATGCCCAAAGGCAAGACTATCACTCCTAAGATTCAACCCCCATGCTCACATATACACATTGTCCACATATCTAACTGTTGGAACGCGGAAGAAAAAATTTAGAACCGCCGTCGTGATCGTAAAAAACGACGCAAGCATTTTCCATGAAAAATCATATCGACGAATAGATATATTAAAATTAAATATACCTTCAAGAAACTTGTACAAGTTTCTTTGATGCAGAACAACGATCTGAGACGACCCAATGATCTTCTTACGTATATCCCGACGCACACGACGATCTCGGCGAGTGGGCACCGATCCGGATCTTCGTGTTTTTTATCTCACACCTTTCTCTCAAAGAAAAAGGAATACACCATAAGAGAGAGAGAGGGGCGGCGGCTAGGGCTTGGGATTTAGGATTTTTCTATGGCTCCTTCTGATATGTATTAATATATCACTTAAAATTTTCATGGAAACTATATATCTCTTTCCTAAAACCAAGGAGGAGATATATATTTTCCATAAAATATCCTCTAAGCCCCTATTAGGGCCGGCCACCTAGGGAGTGATCCCTAGGTGTGCTAAATTCCAATTCCGCCCTCCATTATTTAATTTAATCTCCGAATGTTCCCGGCGGCAAAATCGACATTCAAATTAAATTAAATAATTACCGAAATCGATAAGAAAATATCCGTGCGTATAATGGG
>JAULJZ010071678.1:0-13052 GCA_032270985.1 Heliamphora pulchella | reverse complement strand
TTATATATTGAAAAATCTTGTTTTTAGACTGATTTGCACTAATCGATTTAATTAAAGAAGTTAAACGTCGCACAACAAAATAATAATCAACCACACAAGCAGAAAATAAACAACAACAAACACAATTACACAGGGGGATGTTAATTTTTATGTGAAAAACTCCAAATCGGGTAAAAACCACGAGACCACTTCGGGTTTAAGAAATCAAACACTACATCAAACGTTAGTTATAAATTTTTTTTACAACCCCGACGTTGAACTCACAACCAATGGTAGTGAGTCTATCCTTACTGAATCCACGTACACCAACTCCGTGTTTGACTGCCGCTGGAACCCACTACCGAACTTCAGATGCTGACAGAATCTTCTAGCAGACTTCAAACACTTGAGAATCCTCTCAAACAACTCCACGAACACAAACAGATCGTTGAAGGTTTGATTTCTTGATGATTGACTTGACTGCGCAGAAACTAAATAATCATCAAGACTTGTTGGCTGGCTTTGAAGCTCTGTTCATTAACTTAAAAGAGCTCCTTGGTGGTTAGGGCTTGATATAAATTAAGGAGATACCTTTTAAAAACCTTGGCTGTCATATATATATATATATATATATAGCCTCATGTGAAAACCTAGCTGTAGACGCGCTTTTTAAAACTGTCCCACAGAAGACTGCTCGAGCGGTCTATTCACCGCTCGAGCAGTGAAGTCTGTACTACAGTTTCTTGTTGCAAAGTCTAAGATACTGAGAGGCCCTTTTGACTGCTCGATGGATCGCTCAAGCAGTCTGACACCACGGGCAACTTTTTGATTGTTTTCTGCTCCTATTTCGTTGCACTGCAATATTAAATCATAACTCAAAAAGATTAAGTGTTAAAATATCAACGAATAAAATATAATTAATTTAAAAACCAATTTGTCATAAATTTGTCAAAAAAATAAAAATCGAATATTGGCAATGGCAAAAATCCTGACAATCTTTCCATTTAGCAATTCTGTGACAAAACCCATCAAGCCAACTTATCCAATAAAACAGGGCAACAAAAATTAACCAACTAAACACAAAACGGACACACCAAAAAATAACAAAAACTAACACGACACAGCACACAAACTTATTCACAAAAAAACTCCCGCTCTATTGAATTCCCCCTCACAAAAAAGAATTTGACACTCCCCCTCTTAATTACATCTATCTCCTTTTTTTCGTGAATTGAAAAACAAACATAAGAAAATCAAAACAAAACTTTTTTAATATAAAACACGATTAAAGAATAAAGACTAAACCTATGCACAATTTCATTTACTTAATACCACAAATCTAGTTAATTTGATCAAAACAACAATAGATTCCAAGATAAATTATATTCATATATGAAAGAATATAATCAGAATATGTTCTATATAAAGCAGTGTGTGTATAACTTAAAATATTTTCAGACTCTAAGATCAAATCTTATATGTGATCTATATGGTTGAGTCAAATTTATTTATCAGAAATCAAGAATATCACAAAGTCAAATCAGTTTTGGCCCAATTCACTTTATAAATTAACTCTCCACTCAACTAAAACTGCAAATATTTCTTTTTTTTTCTCTTTTCTTTTTCTTTTTTCTTTTATACTTTCATTGGTGGCTTTCACACTAGTATGAACGAAAAAGAAAAATTTGTATACGTAACCATTTTCTCAAGCTAAACACACAAAAATAAAATGAGATAATTTAAACATTCAGCTCAAGTGGGTCGCCACTATGTAGCCATTTTGTAAAAACTTTAGAATATTGAAAAATAAGCAAAACCCAAAAATAAATTTGAACCCAAGTTCGGAAGATTCCTACATCTATCAATATTCAAGTGGTGTACAGAATAAACTCATATCTGAAAACATTCTATCGACTATAAACTAGATTATCCAAAAAGCAGAGTGATATTTAATCTTAATGACTAAATTATGAGATTTCAGCCAAATAAAAAATGGTACTCAATATTTAATAAAATCCCCCACATTTTTTTTCTTTTTTTTTTAATATACGACTCCAAAAAAAAAATGCAAACAAACAACAACAAAAAATGACTCAAAAAAAACTAAGGACTACGACTAGCTAAAAAGCTGTCAATGTTACTTTTTCTTATTCAAAGTTTCTTGATTTTCAAATGAATAGATTTGGTGGGTAGAATTTCAAGTTTTCCTACATTGGTGTAGTATGTTAAATCTGAACCTATTTTGGTCAAATAACCTAGTGCAGTGATGTCTGATGTGTCTCTTTCTATTACAATGATAACAACTAGGCACAAAAAATTTATTCCTATTTAAATGCATGCAGTTGGGACGTGTATGACTAACAATACCACAATAATGACATACTGAAATAAATTTAACTGTTTTTATCTCACCATATAAAATAGTTGATTTACCGGTATGATTTTTCCATTTTTCATTGCTTTTTCCTGAAGAAACAGCAACAATTCTTTTTGAGCTCATTCTTTTAGCAGTTTTAGCTTTCACAAACTTTGGCGCACCTTTGGCTTGACTTGGCTAGTCGACTTTTTTTTTCTTTGTACTATTTGCTTGATGAAGCACCAGCAAATACAAGCCCATACCTATCTGACACAACCTTCTGAAGTCCAAGCATGTCATCCAATGCCTTAGAAATTGCATTCAATTTCTTGAAAGTAGCCTGGGCATTTAACAGATCTTTTTTAAGAATTTCAATCCTAATTGTACTGGTTTAACTCAATTCAGATAGATCGTTTCTTTTTTTTTCACACTTGGCCAATTTTTCACATAAGATCTCCTTATTTGATTTTAGTTTTACAATTAGGGCTTGAATTTCAGTTAGCTCTTGCTTGACATTATCTTTTTTTTTTCACACAATTTGAATTTATTAACCATTTTACAGTTCTGTTTGGTAAACAAATAGCTCCCATGATAAAGCTTGTCATAAGCTTGTTGCAGAATTTCACTATCCTTAGTGTCACCAACTTCATCTTCTTATATTTCATTATTGGAATCATTTATTAAATTTTTATTTTCAGACTCACTAGATTCCTCCTGAACAGAGTCAATGAATGTAGTAACATTACTATCAAAATGAAAGTGTTAACACATTTTGAACAATCAAAGTTGACACCTTAACCAAAAAGAAATGATTTTTATCTCAAAAAGGTTCAAACACTTAAGCATTCTTTAATTAGAATATTTTGTATTAATCTTAATTGAAAATTAAGTCAAACACTTTTAAGGCAAAGTATATTTGAAGCTTATGAAGTGTGTCAACACCCATTGATCAAATAGTTTGACACCCTAACTGTTTTTCAAATTGATCTTCAGGTATCAAAAAGTTAGTGTCGACACAAACTAATTTTGTGTTAACACAAAAGTGCCGAAGTGCCTTGGACTCATTTTGAGTCGACACAGACATATTTTGTGTCGACACAAAAGTGATCCTCAATTTTGATTTTCAAAATTTTGGTGTCGACCCCAAGAGCAAATGTGTCAACACAAAACAACCGAAACTGACTGCAGAATTTTGGTGTCGACCCAAAAGCACAAATGTGTCGACACAAAAGTACCGAGACTTCCTGCAGAATTTCAGTGTCGATACCAAAGACAAGTTGAGTCGACACAAATGGTCCCTCCAGATGCTAAAGCTTTAAACGAGTCGACACCAGATTCAAATGTGTCGACCTAGGACGTTGGAAGGTAAAGTGCAGAAATTGTGTCGACCACGCAGAAAATTCGTTCGACCCAACCACTTGAAGAACTCTGCCCTAGACACTTTGTGTCGACACCAAAGCTATTTGCGCCAACCCTAAGACGAAAATTCAAAATACGACAGATCTCAACGGCTGAATTTTTAGCATTCATTACTCCCACCTACCTCCAACGATCAAGAACTCACAAGACTTATATAAGGAGTTACTTCTCAGCATTTAAGAGGTTGGAGACTTACATTTACTATTCTATTGCTAAAATCAATCTCAGAAATTATCAAGCTCATATTTATTGCTGCAACTCTAGTTCTTATTCCTCATCTCTCTTTACCCTTTCATTTATTGTAAATAATTTCTATAAAGTGAGTGAGTGTTTTTCATTTATTACTCCTCATTTATTGTGATCAATGGTGAGTCACCCTTTAACCTTTGAGTGAGTAAGTGAAACTCATCAAAGAAGAGTTCAAGAGAGATTAGAAGAAAATAGAGACTTGTTTTCATAAGATCTTCTTGAAGCTGCATAAGGCGTTGAATGTGTCCATAAACATTCAGATAGCTCAAGAGAAGACTTGAAACTTGTAAATACTTGGAATACGTCCGTGAAGTATTCTATATAGTGAAAATACTCAAGGGAGATCTTGAGGAGTGGATGTAGATTAGGATAAAACCAAACCACTATAAATTCCCAGTGTCTGGTTCTATTTCTCTATCTCTCATCTTTTAATGTTTGCATATCTTGCTTTATTGCAATATTAAAAGGTTTTTAAAAAATATTTTTAAATTGCTATTTATTTTTTAAGACCCAATTCACTCCCCCTATTGAGTTGCCTAGATCTAACATTTTTTGTTTATTTCTAAGAAAATTTAGGCATATTTTAGCTATATGTTCATATTCTTTGCATTTATAGCATTGAATTTTAACAAATTGGTCTTTCGACCCTTTTTTAATAAAATTAGACATGTTTTTTTATTTTTTCCTTCCCATGCCTCTTTTGTGATTTTTGCTTCTAGTTCGGCTTTTTATTATTTTTCAAAAAAATTTTAAACTTTTTCACAAATATAGCCATCATCTTATGGTCAAAATCATTATCTGAATTACTTGCAAAACCTTGAACTATAGAAAACGTCAAATTTTTGAAAGGTTTTTGCTTTAAAAATCTAGCTCATAGGTTTGCAAGTTTCTAACTAAATCTTCAATAGAAATAAAATCAATGTCTTTGCTCTCTTCTATTGCTGTGACTTTTGGTTAGAAACGTTCGGGTAAAGATTTAAGAATTTTTCACACGATTTTAGAAGTAAAATTTTTTTCACAAAGATTAAATAAAACATTCACAATATCACTTAATTTTGCATAAAAATTGTTAAAATTTTCATCTTTTTCCATACGTAGAGTTTCAAAATTAGTTGTGAGACGTTGAAATTTTGAGATTTTTACGGTATCAGTCCATTCGTGAGTAATTTAAAGAATATCCTATACTTCTTTAGTCAAGTCACACGTACTAATTCTACGAAATTCATCTTGTGTGACTCCACTAAAAATAGCATTCATGACTTTACTATTTCAGCCTGCATAATCAAAATTGGCTGTCTCACTAGCCACGGGCTTAGAGACGATTTCACCATCAACTACAATGGTGGAAAGCCTGTAACCCTCAACAACTAAAAGCTAGACTCGTTCATCTATGGATTTAAAAAAAGCCCTCATTTTAACTTTTTAAAAAGAGTAATTATTGCAGTCAAGAATGGGTGGTCTACTGATAAAGGCATCTTCTCTTTGAAAATCTATTTATGCAAATCAGTCAAAGAATTACAAGTTTATTTTTTTTTTTAAAAACTAACATACTCTGATACCAATTGAAAAATCCCGTTTCTATACTGATTTATACTAATTGATTTAATTAAAGAAGTTAAATGTCGCAAAACAAAATAATAATCAACTACACAAGCAGAAAGTAAACAACCATAATCACACAGAGAGACGGCGATTTTTACGTGAAAAATCTCAAATTGAGTAAAAACCACGAGACCACTCCGGGTTTAGAAAATCAAACACTATATCAAACGTTGGTTACAAAGAAATCTTACAACTCCGGCGTTGAGCTCACAACCAATGATAGTAAACCTATCTTTGCTAAATTCACGTACACCAACTCCGTGTTTGACTGTCGTTAGAACTCACCAACGGACTTCAGATGCTGACGGGATCCTCTATCAGACTTCGAATCCTCTCAAGCGACGCTACGAACACGAACAGATCGTTGATGGTTTGATTCTTTGGTGATTGACTTGGCTGCGTAAAAACTAAATAATCATCAAGACTTGTTAACTGGCTTTGACATTTTGTTCGTCAGCTTAAAAGAGCTCTTTGGTGATTAGGGCTTGATATAAACTAGGGAGACACTTTTTAGAAACCTTGGCCATCATATATATATAGCTTCATACAAAAACCTAGCTGTAGATGCGCTTTTTAAAACTGTTTCGCAGAGGATCGCTTGAGCAGTCTATTCACCGCTCGAGCGGTGAAATCTGTGCTGCAATATCTTGTTACAGAGTCTGAGATACTGAGAGGCACCTTTCACCGCTCGATGGACCGCTCAAGCAGTCTGACACTGCGAGTAACTTTTTGATTGTTTTCTGCTCTTGTTTCATTGCACTGCAATATCAAACCACAACTCAAAAAAATCAAGTATCAAAACATCAATGAATAAAATATAATTAATTTAAAAACTAATTTGTCACAAATTTGTCTAAAAATAAAAATCGAATATTGTCAAGGACAAAATTTCTAACAAATAATATGTAAAATTAGTGAAGAAATAAAACTGCGATTCCAACTCGAACTAACCCATGTTAATTTATGTTGAGTTGAGTTGGTTCTAATACATAGATGGTTTAATTCTTAATGTAAATTTTTTCAACCGACCTTGATTGGTTCAATTTTGAATTAAGTCTTAAACCAACTGCCCATGCCCACCCCTACTTTGAAGGGACCATGGCTCTCCAGTCCCCTTTGTCTCCGCCAGTACTGTGAGAGAGGGTAATCCTATTCTATAGCATTTGGTATTTTCGTTTTTCAGTAAGCCTTATTAGGGATTATTATTTTCGTTGCCTTCTTCATTCAATCTCTATTATTTTCGTTGCCTCCTTCATTCTATCTCTGCATGTTCGAGCTTCGTTATGTTCGGCATTTTTTCTGCCTCCATAACAAAAAAAACTTGAAATGATATTTACTTTCCTTATCCTACTCTTTTCGCTCCTGGTTATATAAAATAAGCATTTTTACAAATATAAATACATATATAAAATTTATTCTTTTTAAAGTATAATAAGAGTAAAGCATACAAATACTACATTTATCTCTTATTTTTCATATTTTTTTCTTGAATTTTATATTTTTAGGTCTTGTAATTCATCAACTATTATTTTTTATCTATTATATTATCTATAACTCTTATTAATATAATTTTTTTAAAATGTAAGAATTATTCTCCATATATCCCTATCTCAGTTAGTTTTCTAATATTTTTTTTCTGTCTTTATCCCTGTCCTGATAAAATATGGCTAGGAGGCCTCGTTCCCGCCCCTCTCTGCCTTATTGAGTTATTGTCATTCTTCATCTTTACTTGAATGCGGCCATCCTATTTGGGCTACCTTTCTTATATTTGTTCGTTTACTTTTGTCTTTTTAAATGTTTTTTTTTCATTTTTCCTAAGTTCTTTATTTTGCTTACTTGAATGCAGCTATCTCTATTTGTTTTTTACAAAAATATTTTTTAAATTATTTTTCGATATGTTTTGATGAGGGGAACCAAAAAAAAAAGTAAAGATTGTTGATTAAAGAATTAAAAATATATCCACTAAAGACAAAATTAAGTAAAACTAAAAATATGACTTATTAACCTATTTTTTTATAACTTAAAACTTTTTTTATATTCTAGTAAAAAACTTGTTTGGCTTGTTTTTAAATATAAAATTTTAAAAAATATAATAATTTGTCAATAAAACCATTATGCCAAACAAAATCGATAATGCCAGATCTTGATTATGACAGTAGTACTTAGCCTATATTTGGCTTAGTATTTTTTTAAAAATCTTTGCTTAAAAATTTTTAAAAAAATTTACTGATTTGGCCTAAATTAGTTTTTTTAAATATTTTTTTATATTTATTTTTTTATAAAAAAAACTAAAAAATCAAAAACCTTAAAAAAGAGTTACTTCAAACAACAGCTTAAATTGACGGAAAAATGTGAACCCTGCCCCAAATTGACCTCTGCAAAAAGTCCATGTAAGTCATGGCACATCTAAGGCTAGCGCAAAGAAAGTGACCCATTTGGTAGCCACTCTCGTCACAGGCACCAACAAAGATGTGACCACATCACAAAAGTTTTGGCTCATTTGTTTAAATATTGAATAATGTTACGATAATTATTTAATTTTATTAAATTTTATGTATTATTTCACGTGTTATTTATGGGCGGCGCCATAGCTATGGTCATGGTGTCAATTGAACCCAATAAAATAGAAGAATAAAAAATTATTAAATATAATTTTTGAGTTTTATAAAAAAATTAATTTTTTGACACCACTACATAATAAAAAAAGAAACCATTAAAAAGTAAATATGAATTTTTAAATGTACATAATTTTTTTCTTAGTACACTCGTAATTACAAGTATTTATATGTTAGATACTAAGTAAAAAAGTGAAAGTATTTAGAAACTAAGCTCTCAAGGTTTGTATACTTAAATTACTCTTTTATCACTCTTTTATCGTTTAAAAACAAAACAAGACAAAATAATATATTTATTTTGTATGACACCAATTTTTTATTTTTTTTTATCTCCTACCTTTTGAGTTCGAAAACTATTATTCAAGTTCGTTTTATAAAGACCTTTCATTTTTTTAATTATTTTTCTGGATAAAATTTATGAATAATTGCTTAGTTATATATGTATTAAGAAAGACATATTTGATAACATAATAGAGTTATTTTACAACACTTTTAAAATATAAAAATTTATTTGAATAACTTATAAAAATATATGTATTTACGTGTCTTTTTGTTAAAAGGATAATACCAATATATAGTATTATTTTTTGTTAATAATTCAAAAAGTTCAAATTACTTCATTAAATTCATTTAAAATATGCGATGAATATGTTCATATGATATAAGATTAATAAATTTTAAATTATCAATGGCACCAGTAACAAAAATTGCTAGAATCGCTACTAATGTTATTGGTGGCATTTAGTATTGCTGAAACTAGTAATTTGTAAATAGTAACTTGTCGTATAAATTATGAGTATTTGGTAAAAATTTTAACTTGTAACTGAAATAAAAAAAAAATTTATAACATATAGCAAAAATTGTGAGTGTTTGAAAAATATTATAACTTACAGCTAAAATTAGTAGTAGAAAGTTAAAAACTAGTAATGTATTATTGTAACTTAAACTTTGCCAAACACCCCTATTAGTCATCGTCTCGAATCACTAGAAAAGTTGATTTTTTCTAAAAAACTTAACTTTTAAGCTGGCTCGTTTGGAATAATAAGCTTGCACGACTTTCAAGGCAACTTTTAAAAAATCAAATCTTTCTTCTTATTTTTTTCTTCTAAAATCTATTTTTTCAAACTATCTCAAACACTTTCATTTTTTTAATTTTTTTTTTTAAAAGTTAAATTTTTTAAAAATCAAACTAAATAACTACCCCAAACAAGCACTTAGTTTAATAGATTTTACCAGTTATGCTTTCTACCAATGCATTTTTTTCAAATTACATAATAAACATAAAATAATAGAAACTCTTTTGAATAATGGTTATTTGTTTATTTTTCGTCCTTGATGAAATTTTTAGTACTTGATTAAATTAGTACACTTTCTCGACGCTTTACTTCCAAACAATTTGGGAAAATAAAATTATTTTTTTACCGAAATATATAAAAAAAAGACAAACATAAATCCAAATAAACCAATCAAGTAAGTTTTATATTGCTTGTTTTTTTCTTCTACTGAATTTCATTTTATTTTTTAAGTAATTTTTTTACATTTTTTAATTTCTATCATTGAGATGAACCGATAAAATAAAATAGATAAAAATGAAAAAAAATCTAAAAAATAAACATAAGTAAAAAACTCAAATCTCATCTTACTTTATATTTATTGTTATACATTTGACCCCAAAAAAATGCCAATAATGACCGTACAAGCACAAATACCAAAGGAAAATGTTAAACGTGACTGGGGTTGTACCAAAAGAATCAACCATTAGATTTTTTATGTGGAGTTTTTTCATTTTTATTAAAAAATGAATAAAAAGCTGTATTTATTTTTTGTCACATTTTCTCCTGTTTTACTCATAATTAAATAAATTAAATATATTTTATATATAAATATGTATATAAAATTTAATTTAAAATGATATAATAAAATTAAAATGCAATAATATTACATTTATTTTTGATTTTTTACTTCTATTTCTTATTCTTATTCTTTTTTTTTTAATTTTAATAATTGATCAATAATATTATTTTAATATTCTATCATGTTAGTTTCATTGCAATTAATATTTTTTAAAGTAAAAATAATAATTTTCTTTAAAATCTCATCTCCGCCCCTCTTTTGCTAATTTCTCAATTATTTTTCTCTATATGCGCCTTGATAATAAACAAGGTAGGAAAGGAGAACACATCTCCACTCCGTCCCGTTCTATTATCATTATTATTTTATACGTTTTAGTGCAAAATTGGGGCGGCTCAAATGATTTAATTTTTAAATATATTTTCATATTTAAATTTATTTCATATATTAAAAATTGTTAAATTTATTATTTGTACAAAAAAATAAAATTCAATAGATATTATAATTACGTCGTTTGGTACAAAAAAGTGTATGCTGTACTAATTGTTATGTTGTCAAATAAGCACAAATATCAAAGTAAAATGTTGAACGGACTGGTGTAGTACCAAAAGAATCAACAACTTTTGTCCTTTCAATTATTAACACTAAGGTCCTGTTTGGGTTAAATGTGGTGAATTTTACTTATTTTTTTATTATTTTTTGAGTAAATATTTTTTATTTTTTTGAATCATCTCGATAAGATGAATTCAAAAATAAAAATATTTGATTAAATAATGAAAAATGCACAAAAAACGAAAATAAGCAACATAAAATTTGATTTATTAACTTATTTTGACTTATTTTTGTCTTTTGTAAATTTTTCTGTATTTTGATAAAAAAAATTACTTTTCTAACTCATCTCGATAAGAGGAGTCAAAAAATATAATAATTTAACTAAATAATTAAAAAAAATTACTAAAAACCAAAAATAAACAAAAACAAATAAGTAAATAACCAATTATACCAAACATGGCTTAAAAGTGTGACACACAAATTTATGCAATTAACTATTTGTTTGGGCATTTTTCTTTTGTTTGACTTATTTTTTACAAAACAAAATATAACTTATCTGGAATAAACTCTAAACTTAGTAGTTATTTAAATATGTAGCTGTTAAAAACATAATTTAATTTTAGAATTAAATTAGGTGCATTTTAATTTATCTATAAAATATTAATGTTATCATGCACTAGCATGGTCTAATTCGAAAACTTTTTTAAAAAAGTTCTTTTTAAAATATACCGTCTAATTTTTTTAAAAGTCAAATTATATTTTTATTTTTTTAAAAAGAACCAATACGCATTTTAAATATATTAACTTTTTTTAAAATAAAATAATTATAATATTTTTAATTAAAAAATTAATATTATTATCAACAATAAAGACGTACTAATATTTTAGAAATATCATTTAAAAGTAAAAATTAAGAATAAAACAGATATTTTAACAAAAAAATTTAAAAAATTATTTTAAAATAATTATTTTAAACACTCTAATTTTTTTTATTAAAAGAATAAATTTCTTTAAAAAATCAAGAGATATACACGTGTTTTCTGTGTGCACCTTTATGATGACGTTGACATCACATTAATATGGTGGTCCAACATGTAGAGTAGTAATCCACGCCAATGTGAAACAACCGACCAGTGTACCGGAAAGAAATTGTACCTTATTTGACAAAAAGCCTGTGGACAGGTGAATTATTTATTCGGAAAATTACAATAACAAAGAGAGATATTTACTTATTTTATTAAATTAATATTTTAAATATTATGGTATAATAATAATTATGAAATTAAAATAAAATTTATGTAGGGTTCATTACATCAATAGTTATGATTATGACATACAATTTGAGATATTAAATTGGTAAAATAAATTAATATCTCTAGCATTATTAGAAAAATTATGACTCTGTTTTGATCAATTTTTGTTATTTTTTTTATTTTTAGTTAATATTTTTTTATTTTTCTAAAAATAAAAAATAATACAAAAATAAAAATATTTATTAATGACGAAAATAAGTAATATAAAATCTATTTTTTTAATTTATTTGACTTGTTTATATCTTTTTAAATTTTTTTATATTTTGATTAAATCTTTTTAATTTTCAGTTCATCTATAAAAAGGATTTAAAAAATAGAATTATATTATTCATAGCCTAATGAGCGATGGATAATAGGTAAAAAGTATATAGATATTTGTACAAAATGTATTAATATTTATAAAAATGATAGACCTCACATTTAAAAATATATTAATTTTAAAAAAAAATTTATCTTCACTGACCTATCATTCACCGCCCAATAGGCGATCGTTAGCATGATTCTAAAAAGTATAACAATTTTATCAAATAATTAAAAAATCACTAAATAAATAAATAAAATAAAATAAGTACATAAACTATTATCCCAAATGAGGACATAGTGTGTGTGTTTTTTTAACATATTGAATATCGTTAAATATATTTTGAAATTTTTCTATGCTAATATTTATACATAATTTAACAATTTTTAATATATTGAGACAAAAATATATAAGATTTTTGAAACTAGAAAAATCTTTGCTTGTAAATTTAACCTATCAGTGCCATGTGTTTACCTAACTAGAAATGACAATAGAGTTGAGTGTAGTGCGAACGGAGGATAGGGTGTGATGTATTTTTTCAATTTTTTATACTATTGGGGCGAGAATAATGAGAGAAAGTTGGGAAAAAAAAAGAAGGCGGAAGTGAAAATACATAAGGAATAATTTAAAAACTTTAAGAAAGTAATACTATTAAAAGTTAAAGGTAATACAGTAAATAAAAAATAATAGTTAATAAATGATTAAAATTAGATATATAGAAATAAAAAATAAAGATAAAAAATAAGAAATAAAATATAATATTTCTATATTTTATTCATGTTATATTTTTAAAAATAAATTATATATATATATAT